>WTSP01005194.1:2229-29637 GCA_025331215.1 Actenoides lindsayi
TATTTTAGATTTAATTCTTTTTAGAGAATGCTTTTTGGCACATAGTCTGCATTTAACAATTTTGTTTTTTTTTTTTTTTTTTTTTTTTTTTTTTTTTTCTGGAGAATAAGACTAGAGTTTTCCTTTTCTCCTTTTTCATTTGGAGTTACTTTGGACAAATATTTACTGGTCTAGACATCACAGAAGATAATAGATCCAGTCCTTTTATCGAGGCTAACATTTGAAAGCCCTATGCAATTAACTTAATCAAAGTTCAGTTAAATTTCATTAGACTTTGGCACTCTTGTGCCTGCATGAAAAACAGAACAAAAGATATAATGGGGAAAAGTTTCATCAAGAGGTCTACCTATAAATACATAAGTATATCACATATAATTTCATGAAATTTGATATGCTAAGTCTTTTTTAGAAAACTGGATTGTCATGGTCTTTTATCAGCAAATTTGAGTAGTTGTTTCTTTTTCACAGGTATACACACCCATTATTTGTTTTCTTAGTGCTGTCAAACATTCACAGAGAATTCACAGAAGCAAAATATATGTAATTAAAACATCTCTTTTTTTTGGGTGTCTAAATTAAGGAGATTAATTCTGTCAAAAGGACTAAGTGAACTATTCCTAGTAAAATATGTCCATCAGGCTTTTTAGCTCCTTAAGAATCTTATTTCAGCTCCTGAAGATAGCTTGTAGGTCTGATGAATTTTGCCACTGGTGTCCTAAAAATGATTTCTGTATGAGAGTAGAATAGATGTAGGAAAAGGTCTATCAGTCCTGGAGTTTTACTTAATGCTTGGTTATGGAAGCTGGATGAATGAGACAATTCTCAGTGATTCTGACCTACTTGGTCTGAGTTACCTCCTCCATACCAGGATAATGCATGAAAACCAGGCCAGGTAGATTGGATAAACTCAAGCTGTAAATTTGAAATTCAGTCCTCACAGAAATCTGTGGATAACACAAGTGAGGGCATGTGCACAGAAATTTTTATAAAATATATTTCATGAATAGTATTGTACAGGATTTTTCACATGGTGATTTGCAAATACACATTTTGAACCTTAAAGATAAAATCACAGAGGTGAGGAATGGAATTGTAGATACTGGCAATGTACTTGGCCATGTGTTCTCTGGCTCCATAATTCACAGTTCTGATAGACTAATGGATATTAGTGTTAAAACATGGGATGTTAAAACACTGTATGCTCACTGTGAATGATTCTATGCAAACTTGCATGGCTTTTATTAGAAAATCTCATCTCATAATTGCAATAGTGCTATTTATTACAGAGAAACTGTTATGCTGTAACATAAATTAGGGTAAAGTATTAGTAAATGGTATAAAACTAAAGAATACATTGAATGTCAGGTTTGATTCTGCTTTAGCTTATGCTTTCTGTTACTATTCCTTAATTCTGTTAACTGTGTTACTATTAGTAGCTACTAAGTGACTACTAGTTTGTGCTGGTAAAAGTTTGAACTGTATCCACATATGAAAATGTGATGTGCTTTGCTAGACAAATCCTATGTAACTTTCACCAAGTGTTTTCATTGGATTTTCTTGTTGTCTAGACGTCTATCGGTCACAATTTTTTTCATATGACACTACAATTATTTCTGGCAAATATTATCATGTCAACTTTCAAGTTCATCAGGCGAAGATTTATTTTATTTTTTTTCACAATTGAAATGATCAGAATATATTTCCTTGATCTGTGACAAATGAAGAATGTTTGTGGCTTTATGAGGGTATCCACAATGATCATATGATTGCTCTTGTAGTCTAAATAACATAGTATGTTAAGTAAACTTTACTGACTCTACAAACAGAAAGACTTATCTGATGCTGCTAAATGACTTAAAAAGAGATTTTTTTAATTTATTTTTTTCCCGATAAGACAGCACAAGGAACTTTTAGGTGAAAATTCAGTAAAGCTGTGCCAAAAAGTAATACTCACTCTTCAGTTCAGATATTATATCTAGAAGTTAGTCTTTAATATGCCTATATATTACAATTCTGGTTTTTTTAATTTTAAAAATTAACTATAATAGAATACATATTTACAGTGGGTTATTTATAATAACTAAATTATGAAGCCTTTTCTATTGTCTGGAAAATACTTAAAGAAAAAAAACATCCTGATTTCCATTTCTACTCTTTCTCTGATATATAGTACTAAGGAGTTACTTAGACAGTTAGGTGGCATGCTGTTGGAAAAAGGCTGGTCCAGTAAGTAAATTTCATGAAATTTGCAGTCCCTCTTTGCCATAGACTAGACTTCCACTGTAATCTATTGAGGACTTTCACAAAAGTCTGAATAGAAAAAAATTCAAATCTGTGTGCTTTTTACCCTCCCATAGTTAAAATACAAATCAGTATCTTGCCAAAAATTCAGTGACTGAAGCAGAAATAGATTTATTGCTTCATGACTTCTCATTCTTTACATTTATCAGCACTTCATACTTCACATACTTCAGCACCTGCCATTTTCATGTTTAGTCAACATTTCCATTAAGTTCAACACTGACAGAGCTGACCAGTATATTATTATTATGGATGATTACTATGACTCAGTGTTATGGGTGCTTGAAGTCCATTCTATTGTTATTCAGAGATCTGGATTTTAAACAATGGCAAACTCTCCAAGAGATAACATTAATATCCATCCCTGTTTTAACACAGGAAAGCAATCTATAATACTTCTAGTTTCAAAGGATACCAGCTGGTTTATAATAGGTGTTTCACGGGTTTTATGTCATCCTGCCCAATGTGCTTCCTATCACTACATCATCATAATTAGCTTTTTAATTAGCAATTTTGTGTTTGTACAAGATTAGCAGCAGCTGAATCAAATTTACTTTGCTCATGACAGCGACGTTTGCAATGACTATTACTGTTAAATAGTGCTGTCTGGACTTCAAGTGCTTGGGAGTCCAGGGCACTGACCAGGGGACACAGTGGGACACAGGAGGTTTCATGGCTTATGGCACATGCCCTGAGTACAGGGCTGGCACGTTGGCAGCTCACCAGCAGGACAGGCAACAACTTCAAAAGAAGTCCATTAGTCTTAGCTAATGTACTTCAGCTTTTCCCTCCAAAATGTTCATTCTGTCCCCTAGAAATCATTTCTTTTGTTTAAGAGGAAAAAAATTAAATCAAAATAAACATTATGTGCTATGATGTGATTTCTCTAAGTTTTCAACCACATGTCACTCAAGGTTATTTTTGCATAAATACATCCATTTTAATCTTTTCCACATTTGTGCTTCTGTTTTCCTAGAACAAACACTTCATCAGTATCATTCCTTCACCAGTAAAAATTCCAAAGGGAGCTTGCTTCTTTGCACTAAAATGTGTGGTCAGAAAGAGCTATAAAAGTTAAAGAAATAAGGCTGGTTCCCAACACATTTTTAATATTTTTTTATAGATCTTTATTATCTTCCCACCTGCACAGAGGTTCTCACGGCTAGCAGGAAAATGTACATTTTCCTTTAAACAGAGTACTGCATCAGACTGCAACCCTATGGGTAATCCCCAAGGGTCCTACCTGACTGGACAACTACTGCAGTCATTTTGAGAGGTGGGGAAAACTGCCAGAGACAAATGCCAGCAACCTTGAGTCAGCAGAGACACTAGGACTAAACAATTTCTGCCTATGCAACGTTCTCAGGACTCTCTAACATGATGGGGCTAGCTGCTGGCCATAGCCACAGGTATGCTACAGGAGAAAAAACTTTGAGCATTGAGTCAGTGTACTTTGAATAATGGGGTGGCATTCAAGTACTCTACCCCATCACCTCTCTCAGCACTGCAAGAAGGAAAAGGCTTTTAAGACCAGCCTGAAAACAGTAAGCAAAGTGCAGGATGAGAATATAGTGCAGCCTTACAGGCAAGATGGTGAGCTATCTAGTGATCTCCGCTCCAGAGGACTTGAGAATTCAGTTTCCAATACTCAAAAAACTAAATAAAAATCCCTGAGTATGGCAAAGCGGGACTCCCATAATAAATCCAAACCAAGACATTAACACAGGCGTAACCACCCAAGGGGCACCTTAGTGCCACAAAGTGCCTCCTCTCACCCCCAGAGGGATGACTCTACCTGCCCCAGGACCATTTGTATTGCCTGACAAATCTGTTCTGGAGAGCAGGACTCACAAACTCAGAGCAGCTGCCTCCCCAGTCTTACCAAACAAGGGGAAGATTAATAATTGTCATCTGTTGCTATGCTAAATTACAGGGCAGACTAGCCTTTCTTTAGCAATCCCCTCACCTTTCCTGAGGCCCCCAAAGGTCTGAGCTAGAAAATGGAGAGAGGACTCTGCAGAGAGGTCCCAAGGTCATTCTTGAAAAGTGATCCTCCACTGCCTTTTTAAAATGTAAACAGAGAAATAAGCTTTAGGAAACAAAGTTTCTGCTTTCTACATTCCTATTCAAGTTCAAGGTAATGCAACCTTTTTTTGTTCGCATTAAATTTGGATATGTTGAACAGACGTGACCTCAGGAAAAGCCTTGTACATTTTGATCAAATTAATTTTCTATGTTAATTAACTTTAACACATAAATAGAAATTACTTATATTTAAAAAAGTAAAATATACGATAACCTGAATTCCAGTCTATAAATTCTTTAGTCTATAAACTTGTAGTATTATTAAGAATATAAGTATCATATCCTAAATGAAAATCTGAAGAAATTATTAACAACATAAAATAGTAAACAAATGGATACAAGTAATTATAATTAAAATTTATTCTTCTTCCTCTGTGAATTTTACTTTTTCTAGATATCTACCAGTTAGGATCAGGCATAGTGTGTCATTCTTAGATGTTGCTACCTAACAAACGTAACTGAGAAGTAGATAATACAGACTTTTGGTTATGATGGGCATATAGTTTTCCTTGATGAACTCAATTGGAGTTTTAAATGGGAGCTGAATCATGACCTTTTGTAGGATAATTCTAACAGTATGAGTTTAGCAAATTGTCCAGATCTTCACCTTCTGGGTCTCTCCTTTCCCAGCTGTCATCTCATACATAAAAGTCAAACCAATTCTTGAGTATCTGTTAATGTTTATTCAAGACATTCTTAATTTTGAATCAAAGTTGATTTATAACAGTACGTATGAACAGGAAAGCTGTCATATTTATGAGTGTGAGCATACTTCTGTGCATGAAAATCATTCAGAAAAGAGAAGTGTTGAAGTGAGTACTGGCACCAGTTATCTTTGTGTGGATACCTAGAAGTGGTTAGTTAACATCATTATTTCACTGGAAATTTAAATTCCTTGTTGGGATACTGAAATTGAAATCATTTATCATCTTGTCTAAAATATGTATGTAGGTGACTGATTTTATATAATAAGGACTGGATGTGTGTACTAACAGATTTATTGCAATAGTCACATCTTGTCTGTGACTGATCTTGGACATCCTTGCCAGAAAAGAAAAAATAAAAATCTGTGGCTCTGGGTCCAGGACCTCAGTGATATGTTCATATGGTAGTCTGCAGTGTACTACAGAGATGCTATGGTTAAAGACAAATCAATTCATGTAGGTTTTTAAAAAAAAGTAATTTTTTTTGTTTTTTGTGCTACTCTTTTGACGCCTACAGCACTGATATATCCTGAATAATTCTTATACTGAGTTAACTTGTTCACAGTTTTGTCAAGTATGCTTAACTTAAAGCGTATTGTGTTGCTATATTTATCCGAATAACTTTAGGTTTTGCTCCTTAATGAGAATTGTCATCTGTGGACAGTGCTTAGAGAGTGTACAGACTTGGTGCTGAAGGCTGAAGCTGAGAGGGAAATTTAGGAACTCAGATCTGCCTGACAAAGTTAGGAGGGAGGGAAAAAAGAGATATGGCTAACAAAGATCTTCATGTACAATTCATCTGCAACCTCCACATGTTATACTCTATTTTCCTTTTTTCCTGCTGATCTTCTGTAGTCTATTTTCTGCCTGATTCACTCTCCTGAATATGTCCTTATTAGCTCTGTGTTCTTCTCTTGGTAAAAATTTAGCATGCATTCGGATGTGGTAGAAGAGCAGTTCACTGTGGTTACAGAAAAAGAACTATCTTCCTTTTTCTGAATACAGAATTTTGCACTGCAAGTAGATGCAAGCAGCTGCAAGCTGCTGTTTGTGTCATGTTTTGCTTGTACGTGTCTCAGGTAGAGAACCTTATTTCTTAAATGAAAATAATTATGAGTAAGAAAATCAAAAACTCTCCATGACTAATTTTCTTCCCCCCCCCCCCCCTTTTAGACTATTTCCTTTCACTTACATGTTTTCATGATTTTGTCAGAATATTTTCTCATTTTGTTATTTCTCTGTCTTTTCAAGGGGAAGATGTTCCTAACCATTGTATGGGATGAACTGGTGGGAATGGTTTATCTTGATATTTTGAAAGCATATTTATCAATTGAAATTCCAAGCCCATTTTGATTCCAAAAGGATAAATTTAGAAAACATCAGATTGTAACCTTGTCAACTGCTGTCCTCTTCTAATAATTCTTTGGTTTGACAAGGCACCATTTGCCAGAAAGGAGATATTGCATAATAGTTTGTTAGGGCTCAAAAAAATAAGTGAAGTTTTGGTGACTTAGTTAATTTTGTACAACTCATGCTGACATTGTAATTCCAAAAGACATAGGGCAGTGAACAGAGTAAGAATGAATTTAAGTATGATCTACCTACATCTGCCTTCTCTTTTTACACATAAAGGAGTCACTTAACCTCTCTGTACCTATTCCTACACTATTAACATAGGGATAATATTAATTTTTTTGGTACAGTAAAATGCTTGTAGGAGTATATTCTGTATTAGATCTTCATCTTATCAAAGCTGAAAGATTTATTTTTTTTAAGAAGATTAAACTAGACCAGATCACATATTTTTAAGTTTCTTTGTTAACAAGCTTTAGACAGCTTTCAATATTGCCTAGTTAAAATTTCTAAAGCTGTGTAGTCTCACAATGTTAACTGGAAAATCTTCACTGCAAGTATTTGTGAAGTACTTACTGTTCATATTTGAAATCTGTTAGGTTGTTTATGAATCCTGTGCTTGTGACCTTGGAGACCCTCTTGGAGCTTTCTGTCATTCCTCTTGCAAAATATTACAACGAATTGCAGTCCCACAGCACTGAGCTGGCTTGTGACACTCATGTCAGGGGTGATTCAGTGAAAGTTTCAAGCATGCAGACATAAATTTGTTTTCTTTAATAAGGTAAAATCAAATCATATTTCTGTCATTATAAAACATGGCTGGCTGCCAATTATTACCATGCTCATCTGCTTCATTCTGAATTGTTAAAATATTTCTAGGAATTTAGGGTTGAAGACTCTTCAAATCATTTCAGATAACTTCAATAAACTGACCACATTTTGTCAATTCCAGACCTAGTTAGCAAAACTTAGTCTATGTGGGAGGGAACTCCCACACTGGAAAAATACAGCAAGTTTAGAGGATATCTACACATCCTTCTCATTGCCCCATGCATCATGAAGGAACAAATGATGCTGCTGCTAAATGAACTTTCACAACCTGGATCTTTAAAGCAAGAACTAGAATTTTATCATCTACAGGTTTCTTAGCAATTTATTTTTCATCCTATGACTAATCTAATTCTTAATCAGTTTATTTTAAAATAAAATATATCCATTAGTCACTATTAATATCCAAAATACTCATTAACATTCAATGCACTGTATATATACAGCCTACAAGCACTGGACAAAATAGAGAAAAAGAAATAAGTAGTTTCTAATGCCTAAGGGTGTGTCTACAATTTCTTTATCTTAAAGAGTGCAAAACAAATCTACTTATTGTTCTCAGTTGTTGGATATCAGATTGCATCACAGTTCAGACTTGGAGCTCACAAACTACATTCCTCTTAGATGAAACTAAACCAGATGATGCACCTCAGAAGAACACCTAATGAATATTAGGTATTAATGAACATTCATCTCTTAGGATGAGACAATATCTAATCTGAAGATCCCACCTGAAAAACAGATGTTGAATATTGGATCTTCAGCACCATCTGTTTTACTCTATAGATCTTTTTTCTCAAGGGCTGAACTAGATTCTAATATAGATGTATCCTAAGATTTTTGTTTTCTTCTCCCTCTGTTCCTTTGGCCTAGTCCCTTAACATCTGTTTCCATCATTCCACTTATTAAATAGAGGAACATACCCTGTGTTACATAACCTGTAAATTGTATCCATGCATAAAGTAATTTCTGGACCCACTGAGGGTGAAAAGACTGCATGTGTTGTTTGGACTATTTAGCAGCTCAGACCTCTAGGTTGGCTAGTCCATCAACCTCATTGGTCATCCAACAAAGGCATACATAAGTCTTTGTTGACCAAACAAATATAATCAATATTCCTCCCAGCTGGCTGGGTAATCAACATACTGAAATTATTTTGAGGTCGGTTAACAACAACAGAAAGCTGCCTCTTTATTCTTCTCCAATAATGCTATTAATAATTGCCTTTAGGAAAATGAAGGGGGCAAGACATATTGTAGGAAATAGGTGGGAAGCTGTTGCATATGGTATGCAACACCAGCAGTAGTCCAATTGCTTATTTGAGTGTATATTAATTCCTTAGATTTTTTGTTATTTTGGACTCCTTTTGCATATCTCTCATGTTTTGTAGAGGTCTTTTTTATTTGATTGTTTTTGATTTGGGGGATTTTGTTGTTGTTTATGTAGGTTTTTGTTTTTCTTGACATGAAATGAAAATACGTTTGAAACCTTAACTTTTGGAGTGGAAAAAAAAATCTTGCTTTTGAGGAAGTCTATTCACAGATACTAGAGAAATAATGTTTATTATATATAATAATATCTATGTTTATGTAATAATAACAACCTGTGTTTAATAATAAAAATAAGAAAAATTGTTATGCCACCTGCCTAAGAAAGAATTGTTAAGCATTAAATGTCCAACAAATCTTGACAATTGTCTTGTAGTTCCATTAAAGATTATAAGAGAGAGACAATTCAACATATTTACTTTAACAAATGCTGATAACTCATTGCTATATTCACTAGTTTTAAAAGTACACAGTAAAAAGCTGTAGTATTTGAATTCCTGTAAAGTGTAGGTGTAAAGATTTGTAACATCCCTAAACAGTCTGTCAGTCTGCAGGCCACTCCATATGATTAGATACAATAAAATATTGCCTTTTTTTTTTTTCTTTTAAGACACTAGAGGGGATTTTTAAAAAATATTAATGACTTCCTCTAACATGTCCATCAGCACAGAAAAAAGGAGTAAAGAAGTCTTACCTAAAGGAAGGAAAAGAAAAGCAGAAATTCTTTTTAATTTTTTTTTTTAAGCATCAGTCAGTAGTTTGAAATATATAGACTCTAAACTACTGTGCTATGTGTTGTAAACTATAGACAAATTCCAGTTGTGTACCCTGAACACAAATATAGCTGGTCCCAGTTAGCCATTTAAAATTTTCCTTCACTGATGTTAGCTAGTATCTCTGAATTTTATTTATGCAAACTATTAAAAGCATCCAATTGGCCTTTGTACAAATAAACATTTAGGATTTTGTAGAAAAGCATTCCTGATATGATTGGTTATATACTCGGGGCATTGAGGTTGGTGATGCAGGACTAAGGGCACTGGAAGCCTTGTTGCTACACCTCTTCCAGATCTTCCTGTATGGCTCTGTGCATGCATGCACAAGGCCAAGGGAAAGATATGAACATAATGACACCACGGTATTATTTGTCTATAAAGACAGATGCATCTGCAGGTGTATCAAATGCATAAAATGGTTGACTTTCAGCGAATTTCATAGTTCAGGAAGCTTTTTTTTTTTTTTGGACACAATGATAACTACTTTTTCACCATAGTTGGTATGCTCTACGAAAGTCAGCATCACTTTCTATTATACTTTCATGGAAATTTGTAGTGTAGCTAACCTCCCATTGTTCACCTTCTGAGACCTTCAGATATTTCACTCCTAGTGTCCTAGTTTTCTCTGTTATCCCACCTAGGTGAACTGCAGTGAAAAACAACTGCAAATTTCCTATCTAAAGCTAGGTATAACGTGCCATGTTGTGTCCCGATACACAGATAAAAGCCACTTTTTCTCTATTTTTTCTATTTATCTTTGTATTCACATTTCTCCTACACCATAAAAGGTGGTTTTGAAAATGGATCAACCATCAAAAAGCTGTTGTGTTCCTACTTTTGAATTTTATCTTTAAAAATACTGATATTTCACAGGGTTGAATTTTGCAGCCAAACAACATAAAGAGAATTATACTGATAACAGTTCAATTACTTCATTGACCCATTGATGAAATCCCGAAGCATCAAGAAAATAACTGTATTGATTTAAGGCTGCCATTCCCATTGCCAAGGAAACTCTGAAAGTTCATATAGAAATTTAAATCAAAAGATCTTTATAGTCCAGTGGCTGAAATGTCTACTGGATTGACCATATTGGTTTAGTTTAATTGACTGGTTGAATAAACAATAAAAAAGGAAACAAATAGCTGAAGAAAAACTACCTCTGAGCAAATCTTTCAGTGCCAATAACAGTCAAGGGCAAGATAAGAAGTCCTCTTCACAAAAGACATTAAGTGACTATTTCAAAGGAAGAAGAAAGAATAAGTCACTGAGAAGATATATTTTCCTAGCTTATAACCAAGAGATAGAAATGCAATTTTGTGAAATGAATGAAAATTCTTGAATTACTTTTTTTTTTTTTTAGTTTAGCTACTTTAGTACCTATCTTTCTTAACAGAGACTTACAAAGTGAATAAAAATACTGTCAGAGCTCAGCTTGATCATCTGGGAATGACTGAAGACTTGGCTCTAGCCTGTAGTGCCCTAGTTGTGGCAGACTTATAAAATTGCCCCCAATACAGGTAATTGAGTGGAGCATAATTCGTGAAGGCTGCACAAGAAGGAAAGGTAGCTTCAAACCTGTGGCTAAATATCAAAGAAGACCATCATTCCTGCAGAACAGAAGTTCTTGTGGCATTGTACCACTGGGTGAGAAGGAGAAGAAATTAATGTTTGCCAACAATGATGTTAGAAATATGATATAAAATGTAGGGACCAGTTTTGAAATATCAGTTAATTTTCTGGTGTTATTAACTAGTAGAGTTACATGTCATGTGCAGATTTTTCCTCGCATATGTTTAGGAGATGGTGCCACTTTCACATCACTAATTGTCAAAAAATTTCTAAGGAATTCCTAAGTACATGAAAGCCACATGATATCAATTATTTGACAACATGACCCTGAAAATTTGGAGAGCCTCCAAAATGTGATTTTTCTAGTAGCTTAGCTTCACATGGATGAAGCGGCAGAAGAATACTGAGGATATTTTACTCCCCAGATGTATATTGGAGGACATTTCCAGCCCTTTAACTTTCATTTGCTCTTCCTCACACCATAGAGCACAGTGAAGCATATTATCTAGTCTTCATGATAAGAAGCCTAATTTAGAATTCACAGCATTCGCTTGCAATATGTTTGATGCTTTAGTTGGGATAGAGGTGTCTAGAGATTAAATCTACAGCTGTTGGAACATTTTGGAATACTGGGTGAAAACAAGTTATTAAGTACAGCTTGAAAGTAGAATTAAACCTCTGAAGTGTAAGGTTTTCTTACTGTGGCAATCTGAATTTGCATATGAAGCAAGTCAGGTAATAATTTAATTATTATGCCTTCACCTAGCTCTGCATCAGTGTACCTTTGCAGCTGAACTGGGTTCCACTGGCTTTATGATTACTTGGGTTCAGCTGAGGGTAATTTTGGAGTCAAAGGACAATTTTTTTAATATTTATTTTGTGTATCATTATTTAAATAGTCTATTGGGTTTGTGTCCACCAGGATGTAGGATGACTGTAGAAGTAGACACAGCTGAAAAGACAGACTGGCCTAGAAGTTCTAGGAGCAGAATTTTTTCCTTTAATAATTGACTGCTTTGAGTTTCAGAATTTTTCCTTGTTTCTTTTTCATACAGAGTTCCTCCATCAAAAAAAAAAAAAAAAAAAAGGAGGGACCTTGGATCATCCTTTCAAAATCATGTTTTTCTTGAACTCTAATACTTACACATGCAAAGTAAAGGAAAGCCAAGATTGATACTAGTCAAAATTGTTTCAAGCTTTAACTTTCAGGTAAAATATGTGCAAGATGGTCACATATGCCCAAGAAGTAACTTGTTTTTTTCAAATGGGTAATAATACCATTAAAAGCTCATATTGTGAGATACTTGTTTTACATCACTAGCTATTGACATTCTTTGTTGCCTTTAATATCTCGTATAGAAAGCTGAAAAGAAGGTTAAAAAGAACAAATTACTATAGCTTCTTTGCAGGGGGGATTTGATACCTCTAAAAAATAAATAAAAGTGGTGCAAAATGTTGCTCTCAAATATAGTATCTAAATAATTCTTTGGCATTCATTGTAGACTGTTGAAAGCATAATGAATGTGAATATCTTTTCATTTGATGACACATTTGCTCTTTTCTCTTTTACTATGCTTTGATTACATACTTGAGTTGCAACAGCCTTACAAAGTAATTCTTCAACTTTACCCAGAGTGCCATCTAATGGTACTGTTGTCTTAAATGAGGAGGGAAAGGAAAAAAAAAAAAAAAAAAAAAGGAATTAAAATAGTGTGGGTCATGTTGAAGATTTCATTTTGAGATACAAACAAATTACATCACTGTATGTTGGAATGCAGCCATTTATTTGTTCAGCTAGTAAAGCATGGTAGAGCTGAAGTGATCCAATCTTTCTATTGTTTTCTCTTTGGATTAATTCACCATCAACATAAATTATGATATTTTAGTGCAACAATAAGACTAAAATATTTAGGAAGGACTGGAAAGGAAATAAGAGCAGTGGTAAGATAATCTCGTTGTCTTTTCCTTCATCCTTCTTTTCTCTTCTCTTTTAGGTTGTTATCATTTTCTGCAATTCTGAATGTTACTAGACTCTAATGCACCAAGTGTTTAATATGAAGAGCAGACTTAAATTGCAACTCCAGGGTTCTATATAATTGAAGCCAAGGAACAATCTTAGAATTTAAACTTTCCTGACTTAATTTGTTCTGTGAAAATATATTGCATATATGTGGCACCTTTAAAGCATACTATTAATGACACAACTCCAGTTGCTGCCTGCAATAGATATCTAATGAATTACTTTAATTTTGCACAGAATCTCTTAGTTTGACCTCCAATCTCTTGTTAAGGCTTGTATTGACTCTAAATTTTACAAATACTAATGCCTGTGATAACATGTTGGGCTCACTTCACTGTGAGACAAAACTTAGCTTGAAAAGTCTTGTACCGTATAACACCTTGGCCCATTACACTCCATTTGCTTTTATTGCAGTCAGGGAGACCTGAATTAATCTCACAACTGATGTTGGCTTCACACAAAAAAATGCACTGCCGATAATGCACTTTATGTTTGTCCCCAGATAATGGTTTAAAAATTGATTTTTTATTTTTTTTTAATCACATGAAATTTTATTTTTCTCAATATAAGTAGTATATTGTTGAGGTTGAAAAGGTACAGCAGAGAGCAAATAAAAAGATTCAGGTTCTGCAAGTCTGAATTACAAAAAAGATTTGCCTGTATTGTTTAGAAAATAGAAGTCTAAGAAAAGATCCTGTAGATAGAGAAATAAGATTTTGAAAGGAGCATGCTAACACTGACATTCATGAACTGTTTAATAATTAAAAAAAAATAAAAAATAAAAAGGAAGTAACTGACCTGAATGACAGAAGATGACAAAGAAATTATATAATCCACAAATTATTCCGAATACTTAAACCCATTCAGTAAAATAAATCAATTTAGTGAATAGACATATAGAAAGAATAAAAAATAAAAGATATCTTGTTGATGGAGTAATACAGAAATACACCAAGCTGTTGCATATCAAGCTGTCATGACAATTGTCACCTTGGTGCCAACAGGAGCTGGACAACAAATCGTGTTTATATGGTAACCATAAGCTCCTTTGACTAGCATATCATGTCTTTCATATGTACTTAGAAAGCAAAATAGAGGGTGAGTAGTTCAAGTGTGAATTACTAACTTATTTTTTATTACTGACTGTATGTTTCCATTTGTCATCTTTGAGCATATTTCATCCCTGAAGTATTCCTATTCATTTTATGATCAGGATATTGAACTGGAACATCCTCTACTCCCCACTTCTCATTTTTTTACATCAGTTATTCAGCTTGAGTCTCAATAACTTTCATTCTCTCTCTCTCTCTTTTTGATACAAAGATAAAAACCATTACAAACCACAAAAGTTTTGGGTCCTCTTTGCTGACAGCTGCACTCACAAAATGGGAAGTGCTTTTCAAATTCAACACAGAAATTTTAGGATAAAAGGCTTGACAGCTGTAACCTTTTTCCTTAGGATACTGTACCAGAACAAAAAAAATTCCAGCCATCCTGCAAGAGCAAAATACTCTAAGCTTTCTTTCTGACTGTTCTTCAGACTGAAAATTTCCTACAGGAAAGAGAAATTTTACAACTCTTAGACTGCATATCTAAAACTGCAACCTAGATAGATAAGGCCGTGTTTTGAACTTACTGTATCCATTCAAATTCATTACTTTTATTATGATTTTCTCAATGACAGAAAATACAATCTAACATAAATTATTGAATAAAAAATATGGAGTCTTAAATACCACATTTAATATACCATTAGGTTTTTACAAAGGAAAACGAGATAGCATAAGAAATAGATGCAATGGATTTACCAGTGTTTTCTGTCACATTGATTTTTATCAGACTGTGTCTTGAAGAAAGATACCCTTACTGCATAAGACTGTGGTGTCATTTTTCAACTTCACATTGAAATGTGACTAGATCTTGAATAAATATTGCAACATATTCCAGAAATTTATGGGTAATTTTCTTGTCCTACTGCTTGCTATTTTACTGATCTTTTGTTTGAAAACACTCCTAGAGAAGACTCTGCTAATTACCTTACCTTGATACCTACTGAATTTTTAATCTATATTATATTTCTAAAGGAGTCACCCCAAAGACCTGTGATAGCTCTAGCTAACTACTTACATAATGAGCTCACTGTAAAAATTCTTCTCATTCCAGTGCACAGATGGTCACTAATTTTCCACCTATAAAAGTAAGGAATAAAAGAGAAGTACAGCTCTTTTTTCCTTAAGATGATGTTAAACCTTGTATTTAAGGATGTCTGAGCCTATTCTCATTCATTTTTTCATCTGCTGTCCACTGCTTGCCATTTACTCCATTAGTTACTCGTTTGAGCACAGGTGAGAAGTGAGATGGAAAATGTCCTGATATAAGAAAAGGTTGTACGAGAATGTCTGTGCTGTTTGTGTGTATATTGCATCTCTATTCTTTTTTTTCATTTTCTACAAACATATGTAACTGAACACTGGTATACTCATAGTCAGAATATCTATTAAAAACAAACAAACAAACAGCTTATTTATTAGGATCTTTTCAATAGTGTAGTGCTTGCATAAGGATTTGAATCTGACAGGATGGTTGATCACAGTCCAGCGGGCGACAGGAGTCTTTGTTGCATGAGTCCTTGCAATGGCATCCAGCTGGATTGGCATGGGGCTCCTAGAACCACTGATCTGCCTGGTTCTTATATGCAGCCAGGTCGTGGTCCCACATGACCACCTCAACACATGCATTATTCATTTCTATTAATTGTATTAAACTACATACAAAACATCTCTAAGCTATCTCATCTATTTGCTAAAGATTGTCTTACATGAACATTTTTTGCATCTGTAATAACATTTTCTATTGACTGTTTACAAGATTCTTATTTTTGTTCAATTTTCATCAGTTTTACAGCAGTAATATCCTGTGCCAGTCTCTGGACATATTCTGCACTCAGAGTGTTAATAAACACATCAAAAAAACAAATAATGCCTGTCACCCAGGTGCAGCAGAAGCTGTCTGGGGAGTGTCCTGGACTGTTGTGAATCTCACATTGTTTCAGAGGAGTGCTTTGTTTCCGGTTGTTTTGTTGGTTCTTCTATGCAAAGTGAGGAGCTCCTAGATCATCCAGGGAATTAATAACTAAGTGCATTGGGTGTACACACACGCACAATCCTGATACTCTGCTACACCACAGTTGTAGCTTAAATTCTGCAGATTTTGTCACAAGACTCTCTTGTAAGAGAAGGATTACTTCTATGGTGTAAACAGTTTGAAAGTTGAAACTTAATTCAATGGCAAAGTTTCCATTAAAAAATAATTAAAAAAAATCTCTCTTTGTAAAAAATCCCTTTCTGTATAACATAAAGGGATCTATTTATACTATAACAGAGAAGATTAATAGTGATGAAATACATCTGGAGAAGGTCTCTTCCACTACTAATATATGCACAGGAATAAAAGGAAAGATTTATATGTGTGTCTTCTCCTTTGAACATATATAATTTCAGCATTCTCTAACAGCAAGCAACAAACATGCTTGGGTACAAATCCCATTAATAATAAAGCTTCAGAAAGCTTCAAATAAGCTTTAAGGATACTAGTATGTACATGTATTTATTCATCTGAGGTTACTAAAATAAATGTGCACCAAAATAAATAAATTAATACATTGAAAAAGGATTGAAAGGCTATAAATTCCAATATCTTTTATGCTTGCAGGCTGACTTACACTGCTGGTGTAAGCAGCTTTATTTCATACTTTATATCTCCTCTAAATCATTGTATGCTGTAAATGCATATTTAAGGGACTTGGAAGCAAAATCTCAAAAGAAAAAATCTGAACTATGTTGAAATACAAGCTGGAAATGTACCTGATTCCCAAATTCCACCTGAGTTCAGAAAGACAGCCATATAAAGTGCTCACAGGTTGGAGATGTGGAGTCAGGGCCTGAGGTGAAAATGGTGACCTCTGTGCAATGGTGAATTCTGTTGTGGTAATTGCCTCAAAATAAATGTATGAAGTTTATTGTAAGCCCTAGCATTATGCTTATTTCTGCATACTCTACTGGAAAGTTGGTAACATCCTTTTGTCAGTTATCTCCATTCTGTGAATTCTCTATACTTCTACAATGTGAATTTAAGAATGTGTTTAACAAGACCATCTTGAATATGCTGATTTGGCTGAATCGGCAATAGAAAGTTTCATCATAAATTAGTTGTGTTATTGAATGTAGTGGGTCAAATTTATCCACGGCATAATAATTCTGGTGTAATACACTAATATTACACCAACCATATGCTTTGTCATATGTGTTTATTTGTCACTCAATATAAAATTACTCCATTTGCATCTTATTGTAGATGTTACATTGGAGACCAACCCCAGTGTTCAGAGATTATCGAATTTATAGTAGAGTGAAGAACAAAATATGAACATCATTCTCCACTGTAAAGCACTAAAGCGGCAAGGGACTGGGGGATCACATTTTCATCAAAGCACTAAGAGCCTCATGAGGATCTAATATCCAGCTATCACTTCCATCCATTTCAGTCTCTAGGTTTGAATGTATTAAACTTCTCTCCAAATGTTTCTTTCCTGACTTCTTGTTAATTTATTTATTCTACTGTGTTTATTTCTAATGTAATTTTTTTGATTTCTCATTTCTACAAAGATGCACACTAATATAAAAGAAGAGAAACTTCCCTACATATTTTAACAAATTTATTGTTTATCACTACACTTGGGTATCTCTTACACTACAATTACAACATGTATGACAGCAACAGTTAAGACCTTTGCTACATAGCTTACCTTACTCTTGGTGCAAATATTTTCTTGTTGACATGCTTCTTCCATGTTTTACTGTCTATAGTGACCCTCCCATGTTGATTCAATTCACAAATCTTTCCTTGTTTTCAAAATGTTCTTTGAAAATTCTTATTTAATTGTTCTGTTTAGACAGCTGACTGAATGATTCTTCCCATATCTTTAAAAGCAGAAAACTTGCACATGCTACTGCTATCAAAAGCTTTTTGTCTGCTCATTTGTCGAATTCATATCAGTTTAGATTCATTTCAGATGTCCTGTTCATGTTTGTTACCTCATTGCTTCTACCTATATCCCTGATAATATCTATTAAACATTTTCAGGTTGAATCAAAAGGCAGGTATTGTTTATTTTTTAGTCTATGCCTAGTGTTCTTATCCATTGTAGATGGATGAGGGTTTTCTTTTCTTAACCTAGGTATTTATTTGTTATCTCCTGCTAATGCCCCACCCTCACTCAGAATAATGCTCTGCATCTGGGATAAATTAAAAAGTGTAAAATGTGAGTTTGTGTTATTATTTAGCACCTCTCTGAAAATGTTTTCTGCTAAACCATGACTGAATGCCTAATTACATGAGCACTTAGAGACATGTTCTGGCATCCTTTCAGTGCATAGCATCTTAGTCCTCAAGATGTCCAGCTTAATGCAAATAAAATATGCATGGAGAATAAATAATCGCAAAAAACTGGTCTTAGAACATGCTGCCAATCATTAAAAAAAAAAAAAATTGATAACTTTTTGAGTAGCTAAAAATGCAAAATAATGAAAATAAATGATGATATAAATTACATTTGCAGATAGATCTAAGAAAAACCTAAAGACTGTTTTTTCATAAAGTAATTGGACATCTGTGTTTAATGCCAAGAACATTTATCTTGTTGCAGTTGTCTCTATAAAACTGATTTGCATTTTATTATTATTAATTCATGAACAGGTGAAATCTTTTGCTATTCATTCATACAAATATCCTATCAAAATTAGTGTTCTCCTGCCTGTCTTACATTAACATAGCCCAAATTATTTAAATGCTAACGTAGACAGTTATGTCTGAGGAGACTGCTATCACCAGTAAAGAGAGACATATGTGGTGTAATGCTTGCAATATTAATTAAAACCTTTTAAAAGGTCATGAGAGAGATAAATATAATTTCTGCAAAAATCTTGTAGTTTTTGAATTGAGATGTTAAAAAAAGCATTCATCACCTAAATCAAACATAAGCCTTCAAAACAGTATTTGATAGATTTTAGTTCTGCATATACTTTGTGTTGGCCTTCAGCGAGGTCTATGTCATGCTCTGTCCTCACACAGGCAAAATTATTGTTGAGTTCCTTGAGAATTAGTACTGACGAAGGCCTTTAGACTTCCATCTATTGAATATTCATGTTTATTATAGTAGTTTAAACTACAAGATAATGGTAAAGCTTAAATTTCTTTCTGTCAAAAGTACTTCTGGGTATGCTTTCTGAAGATGTAATGAACTGATTGATTCCTCCTTCTCCATAAGCTTCTCTTTTTTGCCCATCCTCCCAAACAAAGGAACAAACACCAAACCCAAACCACCCAGCTCAGCCCTTGTCCCTCCCAGAAGAATCAAAACAAAAGTTCATTATAGCTGCTGGATTTGACTGGCTCATTTGTAAAATGTACTGCTGACAGTCGTAATTTTCAACTCATTATCAGCTATACACAGCCCAGTATGTTGAAAAATACTAAGCATTTTGTAAAAAAATCCTCTTTCTTCTTAAGGAGGAATTATAATTATACATTCTTACAGTGTAAAGGGTTCTGTAACCACTCCATCCCTGGTATAACATTGATAGAGTATGTTTAATAAATCAGGTTTATAGCTCATTCTGAAATGACAGTACTTGCGCTGTGTTGTATTTTCAGCTGTATCTGCATGGTGCAGAGTTCTGTTCTGTACCTCAGTGTCTGTCAGTTATAAGATATAAATAAGGCTTAGATAACAATGGCAGTTAAACCATGTGCTTTAAAATGTGTTGACATCACAGCATTTTAATCACCACTCTCTGGCAAGATGCCTCACAGCAGTATGTTGTCTACTGCTGTCTTATGTATGTAAGACTAATAATTCTGCAATAAACTGCTCACATTTATGTTTAGTGCTATGAAGCAGGTTGAGATAAAGGATAAGTGTGTTGCTTATCTTCAGTCACTCCAAAAACTACTTTGAAAACAAACATTTTGTTGTTGCGGCACAGTTCCAGAATGATACTGCTAGCACCCATGGCAGTCAAAACATTGAAAATTGATCTTGGGACCAAGCTGAAGTACAGCTGTCCTTACAGTTGTGACCTGTCATTGGTAACTGAGCTAAAGACTAAGAGGAGCGTGAAATCTGTGAACATTTGCAAGGCACACTATAAGAGAGACTGCCTACTGCCTTTCATTCATGGGGACCTTATGGTTGTCCTCTTTTCAGAACAAATTTAACATGGACTGGGAAATAAACTGTACCAGGCAAAAGACAACACACACACACACCCACCCCCCGAGATTTATTGCTTTTTGTAACAAATTTAGGGGTTTTGCCTTAGAGCAACATAACACTGTGTAGTCGTTTATTAACCACTGATTCAGATTTTAGGCACTTAGCTCTAAACTTATTTATTTGCTTGGTCATATATATTTACAAATTCTGCAACAGCAGGCTACACTTTCTCCTCATTCTGCACAAAACTCAGAATAGATGTTATTATCCCATTGGAAACACACAAGCTATCATTCTTCATGAGGCCAAGCTGATGATGAACATGACATCAGAGTTGAAATGGTGTCTGCTATAAAAGGGGTTATCAGCAGTACTGTGGTCTTCATGCTGCTGTGCCACTATGTCTCAATACTGACACTGCTCCATGATAGAGCACTGAAACTCCTCTCACTCAGTGTTTAAATCCATTCTGATTAGAAACACAATGGGAACTTTAGCAAGACTTTTTACATTGTTACACACTTTTACTGCTCATAATTCATTGACTACACATAGGCTGTCAAGCACTAGTGGTGTTTAATGTTGCCTTGATACAGTTCTAAACAAAATGCATTTATTATCATAAGCAGAAAACAGGGTGTACAGAAGGTAGAATTGGAGTGACAGGTACTAAAAAGTGCTTTGCCACCTCACAAGAAAATGTCAGCAGCAGTGTTTTTTTCTTCAGATTAAAAACCCGTTCAACAAGAAAAATCTTGGTGATGTCCACTAAGGACTTTCAGATCGTGTACATTATTTAGACACTTCTTTGTTACCTGCAATTGTCTGTTTTGAAATGGTAGTTGGTTTAGTGTGTTCTGGTCTCTCCCTATTCCTTTTCAATTTATTTCCCCGGAGAGTATGGGTTAGGCATAGCAGCTGGCTGTCACTGTGACTTGCTTTTTACTCAGCTGTGCATCTGAGCTGAATAAGGAACAAGGAGAAAAAGTCAGCAAAGTTGTCCAAAGTCAGTCAGTGCCATGGCTGAAACTGGAACATGGAATCATCTTGACTCCCAGCCTAAATGCTGCAGGAGTTGCCTGCTTTTAATTAAGTGCTGGACATTTTGGAAACTTTCTTATTATTCTATTGCATTTTAATCAAGTAATTCCTTGGAAAAAAGTGGTAGTCATGAGGAAACAAAAACAAAGACCCCATAATGTGAGTTAGATATTTTGAGTTACTGTATACAGCAATTTCTGTATTTTTGTATACATGACTGTTTCTTGATTCAATTCAGTGTTCAAGATTTGTGAATTCATTGGAAAATAGTAATATGGGTCTAACATGGGAAAGAAGGCATAAAATAGGGGACAAAATGGAGTATATTTTAGACAGTTTTCTCATTGAATAGTGATCTGTTTAAACATATTTTAATGTGATTTAAGTAATAAGATTTTTAAAAATTCCAGACATGTCTAATGAAAGCTTATGTTCAAATAAGGACAAATAGGTCCATTACTCTTGTTGTCAAGTGATATGCTGATATTTCTTTACAATGAGTGAAAGTGTATGGTTATTTCACATCTAGCTTTACTTTTCTAAAACTATCTATACTATTTGCTGAGGCTTGGATGTTATTTGCATGATCTACACTCTCTCCTTAAGACTTTTGTTGTTGTTTTAAATAAAACTTAGTTTTAGAAATGTAGGTAATGTCTGCTCCAGGTAATATAATGCTAGTCAGACACATTTAAATGAGTTATACATGAACTAGTTCCACAACTATATATGCTACATCTGAGTCAGAGCAGTGCTTTACTTCAACTGAGTAATTGGTAGTCTTGCTGAGAAACCAGGCAACTGACTTGGGATAAATGATAATCTGAAATAGTACTTCCACAGCTGCTATGTTACTTCATGTAGGGATAGCTGATTATTTGGAGATACCTTATATCTTGTGAATATATCCATAGAATCTTGTGTGAATAATGAGAAATATTGGTATCACTCAGACTACCGGGACCCACAGAAAGGAGAATATGTTTAGAAGGTACGGCAAAACAAGGAACACTAAAGAAGCAAAGGAATACATCCGGGGAAAGTAAGGTAAAGGCATGATTGTGGGCAAGTATTGCAGTAGAATAGAGGCTCCACAGAGAAAGTCATTCAACTAGTAAAGACAGAAGATTCGCTTAAGGAAGGTCTCAAACTGTTGCTAATACTGCAGCAGTATATGAAGGTTTAGACAAATGAAAACCAGAGAAAGGACAAAGAACATGAGCTTTCTGGTCCCATGATTACACTGTAAAAGTAGATACAACAGACTAAGAATAAACAACAGCCTAATTACCAGGTAAGATGAAACTAAACTATCTCATGTCTTAGTGTTATAACTACCTCCATAAGTTTCATAAGATCATAGGAAAATTCAGGTTGGAGGGGACCTTAAAAAGCTGACTGTCTTCTTGATGACCTCCTCATTAGTATGGGAGGGCTCCTCTGAAGCCAGGTCTTCCCCAGGTTGAACAAGTCCCAGTCCCTCAGCATTTCCTCACAGGGCAAGAGATTTACCTCCCTGCCACCGCACTCCCTCTCTGCTGAATTTCCTGCAGTCTTTCCCATACAGTGGGTCCAGAACTGTATGAAATATTCCACATTTGGTCTAATGTTGAGTAGTGGGGCATAATCTACTGGGAATGCTCCTTTCAATAGACAGGATGCACTGTTGACCTTTACAGTCTGGTCACACTGCTGACTCATGCACCTCTGCTGCCAGTCAGGACCTACCAGTCACTTCAGCAGAGCTGCTTTCCATCCAGTTAGTGCCCAAACTTTGTTGCAAGGGTTTGTGGAGTTTTTTTGTTAGTTTGTTTGGTTTTTTCCCCTCCCAGGTGCAGGACTTTGCTTTTGTCTTTGTTGCATTTCATGAGATTCCTGTTGACTTGTTCTTCCAGCTCCTTCTGGATGGCAGCCTTGACTTCAGTGGTATTAAAAGTTCTCCCCAGTTTGGTGTCATACGCAAAACCGAAAAGAGTGCCTCCCAGGGCAGACCCTTGCATTACTTTACATGTTACCTACCTTGAGGCAGAGTATGACCCGCTAACCCCTCACTTCTCAGTCTGAACATGCAACCATTCATTTATCCATCTTTATTCATTAGAGATTGTAGACAGAATTAAAGCTAAATCTAAGGAATCAACATGCATAATGACATATCCCGAATGAAGACTTTTATCATGCAAAAGAAAGTGATCATAGTCAGTGTTCATAGTTCAGGTCAAACTGTCTCAAGAAGATAAAGCAATTGTGGAAGCAAAAAATGTTCTAAGGTAGGATACAGAAGATCAGAGGCACAGAAGACCAAGTAAGATTTTAAACTTGAAAAAATGTGCTCAACATAAAATCATGAATGGCATGCACATACAAGTAGGGAATTATCCCATTTCTTTTAAAAAACAAAGGGACTGAATTGAATTACCAAATACAAATTTTAAAGAAAATAAGTAGGTTTTTTACATGATGCAAGGTAACTTTATAGAATTTATTCCTACATGTTTTGGATAACAGATAAGAATTTGAATAAAATAAACAGACTTTTACTGGAAGTGAGTTCTCCGTTTCTGAATTCTGAAAATTTGTAGACCAGGATAGACTCATTTTCTTACTCTTGTTATCTCTGATATTTTTCTGTTTGATTTTTGCTGCTAATCACTTTTAGCCACTTTGGATGCAACTGGCTCTCTTTACCAGACGTACACTGACTATAAGATCTAAGTACTCCAAAGCAGTCTGAATTAAGATACAACAGAGAATGAATTTATTTATATTTTAGGATTGATTAAACTATCACAGGAAAAAAACAAACCTGTGTGTAAGAAGCATAGGTGGGACCTCATGTGCTCAGAAGCTTGAGCTGAAACTGCCCCTAAATAAGCATAACAAAAGATAGCAATTTTCTACACTTTAAAGCTTGTAACATAATATAAAAATACAACTACTATGATGATGCTATTAAAAAGTAGACAATTCCAATACACAAAGTTACATGTTTTTTTCCTTCAGATTATGCTTGTCAGAAAACACAGTACTGCGTAACTTTTTTTCTCATTTGCATCTTTACAGATACCAATTGACTCAAAAATTATTCTGTCTGTAGCATTTGCATGTTTCTAAACCAGGGATAAATGAAAATGAAGAGGATGAGAAAACTTACTTTACATGACTATTGTTGCTAGGGAGAGGGCTCCACTGGGATCCCTCTCTAAGCTTGTTTGTCTCACTCTGCTGGGGATTTTCAAAGTGACAGCTCAGTGACATAGTGGAAACGCAGAGTCACTCAGGTTTTTCTGTTTGTTTTCCCATCATCCTTAATTCTGTAACTGTGGAATTTCTAAACAATAGGTCAAATCCTCAGAGGATAGTAAGTAGTTTTTAGTTTTTTGAAACATATGGAACTACAGCAATTTTACAATCCAAGCTTGGTAGACTGTTAGTTCTGTTTCTGCCTACAGAAAACTAAAAAATCCCAGTGAACACAGTACCACTCAATTACTTGATTCGGTCTCTGATCTGATTCTTGCTAAATTCATTCTCAGGTTTATGACTGACTTGAGGAAAATTAGAATCAGTTCCAAAATAATTTTTCTTCTTTCCGATATTCTCACCTCTAATGGTTTAGATTCTGCCCTTGATCCCTGTTTTGCCATCACTTTTTTTTTTTTTTTCATTCCTTACTGTCTTACATCCAGTTATACGATTTCAAGTAGGTTATTGTTATCAAGACACAGTGTGGGGAACCATATTAAAAAACCTACATATTTTAAAACTGGCTAAGTTAGCCCAAAAATTATCTAGAGTGTGGTACTATATACTGTTATGACCTTTTTTTCCATTTGATAAAACCTGCAGGTCCAATGCAGAGCATCCAGCATGTTTCATGCTTTGTCTTATTTGGTGCTTTACTTATTTTTTAATTTCACTGATTTCTCTATAATAGTGGAGTTGTAACTTGTATTGCAAAATGGCAAAGAAGTATCTGTGGAGAAAGAAAACTATTAAGTAGCATGGAAAGAGAGAGTACAGTTCCTTGAAAAGGCATGAACTAACTCAGATGCCTTAAAGGTTTTTGATCCAACCTTGTGTGATGCTGAGCCCCTTCATTCCAGGTAAAAGCTTGATATCCTGAAGCATTTTCTGCATTTCTTAGGCACTCCCTCACAGGTGTAAAAGGTTTAAAGTGTGCTCTGCTTGACTGGTTTCTTAAATACAGTTTCCCACCCTAAATTTCTCCAAATTTTTTCAGTTAAGTGGAGCTTGGTTGGCTACCCTTCATATTGGCATTAAATTTCAGTACTAATATCATATGCTGTAACATTCTTAAGACACAGAAAAATCTATTTTTTGTGGGCTTTCTTATTCCTAAGTGAACCCATGAGACCTATAAACTTAAAATACCCAGAGATAAGATGAGATGCGTGATATAAATTTTCCAAGATAGTGTAACTTGAGGGTCTGATCACTGTGTGAAAGTATCCCAGAAACTTTTGCTCTGTGGTTTTTTTTCCCTTCAAAACTGTTTATTTGACATTTGTTGGTATCTATGCAGACTTTGCAAATACAAAGGGCTTTTTCATCCTAAAAAAATGCCTTCCCATTTGACTCAGACCTTAAAAAGTTATCTGAATACCCTAGAAGAAGGTCACAGATGGACTACAGATTTTTTCCTAATCTCTTTATATTGCAAGTAATAACTTTTTTTAATAATAATAATAATAAAGAAATATTCACTGCCTAATTCTACTCGTAGAAAATCACAGAAAATAGATCATTTTTGTTTTGTCTCTAGACCAGTATCATAAAATGTCATAATCCTTTTTTTTTTTTTTTAAACAAAAGGTTTTGTTTGTGATATTCTTTTGGAGAAAGAATAGCATTAATATATCAAATACTGAGTTATTTTCAAGGATCATAGTATGAATTCAGATGGCTTCAGTAGGTAAAGGGCCCTCAGCTAATGAAGTCTTTTTGTCAGTGAAGAGTGCAGATGTTCTGACAGGAAGATGTATGATGACTCCATTCATACCACTACAACTTCATTATAAAAAAAAATTCAGGTTCTTTTACTGCATTCTACAGCAGTGTAATCTTTCAGGCATTTCCCTCTAGAAATGGACAAAAAAGATGTTTTTTTTCTCTCAGTACTGAAATGTATAGATATCACAGAAGAACTACAGTGAACTTTTACATAGATGTGACTATAGCAGTTATAAGTAAAAACCAACAAATATATTTGTCTGGTAACCTAATTAGTATAACCAGTGTAACTGGGACAGAGGCCAAGAAGAGCAAACAGTCTAAACCATTTAATTACCAAACAACAGATAAATACAAGGTGTTGTCTAGTGGCTACAAGACACCTCATGTAGCATGGCATTTCCCATGCTCCAGTCTCAAATACCCTGTCACTTACTAATGAAGAAAAAAGGAAATTTTCCCCCTTGATTTTCTAACTCTTAAGCCCGTATCAGTGATAGCAGTGAAAAGAAAGTATCAGAAGATAGAAGAAGGGAAAGGGCAGAAAGGTGAAGAAAAAAAATAAACATGTCCTATGCGTTTAAGAAGGGTCATCATACTTTGAAAGAAAAGAAGAAAAATCCTAAACCCCAGATTCTGGAAAAGATTTGTTCATCTGTCTTCTGTTATACAAGTTGAGAGATGCTACTAACCGATTCCTTTCCTAGTCCTTAAAGGCTCCTCTGTTTGAATAAATGTAATTTAAGAAATGGCAAGTTGTATTATCCAGATTGTTAATTTGTTATTAAATAACTATATGCTTTGGTGTTTGCTAATATTTACCTCACTTTGAGAGTCCACGGAGCCTTTGGGCACAGACACACACTGTCATGTTCCTGTTGCACTCTGTGGTTTCACTAATAGAAGTTGCAGGAGCCATGAGTAAAAGCTGTTATGTGACATAAGGAAAAGGTGAAGAAGTTGAAAGCATCAAAGGTGAGGAGGTTCTTTACATTGTCTTTCCATAATAGATATGAAAAGCAAAGTTAATGCAACAGGTAAAGCAAAAAAAAAAAAAAAAAAAAAAAAAAAAGGGTCAAACACGGAAGCAAACCGCTTAAATTCCTCAAATTTGAAAATTGTCAACTGAATAGTTTTTTTTCTTATGGTTATT
>WTSP01005194.1:29647-40724 GCA_025331215.1 Actenoides lindsayi
CAAGTGGGAGAAATTCTGTAAGCTTGCATCCCAAGCTAAGAAAGAAAAAGAAGACTAAAGCCAAAGGAAAAACAAAAAAAAAAAAAAAAAAAAAAAAAAAAGGGTCAAACGCAGAAGCACACAGCTACAATTCCTCAATTTGTAAATGTTGCACTTGCATGGTTTTCTTCCTGATGTGTCATTTCACTGATTACTTGTAAAATTTATTTTTCATGTAGTAAAAGAAACACAGTTACAACATTGAAGTCTTTCATCTAACTCCTGTTAAGTATATTTTATAAATCCAGTAGATGAAGATCTCCTTTGTCTAAGGAGTATTACTGTTATGCTGTTGGTATTACTCAAAAGAAGGTTTTTGCAGATTCTCTAGCAATTCTCAATGGTTCAGAAATATTTGTGATTTCTACTTTGTATGTTGGAGAGAACAAGAAAGCATTTTATAGCTTATTGAACTGATGAAACAAATTTAAGCAAATAAGTATTAAGTCAATCTCATTATAATATTAATTTCAAGATTAGATTAATTATAATATTTTATGTTTTTGAGCTATTTTTATTTAGAAACAGCCATTCCCCCTACCAAGGCAAATTTTCTTTGAAGATATGTCTGAAAGATTTTTGTTTTCCTAGCTGATAGGAGACAGACTTGCAGGGTGGAGGGAAGGAAAGGGAATATATAACAGTGACTGTCCCAGCAAGAAATTGTCATTAATGGAGAAAGCAGCATTTTGAAAAAAGTGTAGAGCTTCCTATTTGTATAACACATTCAAAATAAATTGAGGGAAGGACATAGAATACGGAATTATTTTTTTTTAAAGAAACTAAATAAACTTGTGAGGGTTTGCATTGTTTGGCATTTTCTGCTTTGTTTCTTTGCTTTTGTTTGGTTTGGTTGTTTTTTTTGTTTTTGTTTAGTTTTGGTTTTGTTTTTTCTTTCTTGAGGAGGTAGTCAATATTCTGGGGTTTATTTATGGTTTCCATTACTGAGAAAAATTACTGATGGAGCTTAGTTATTTTGGGTTCAGTCCTGTTGATTTTCTTGAGCAAGTAAGATGCCCTTATCAAGCCACAGGAAACAATTTACACCTTTTCAGTTTTCTAGCCAGCATTTTCAGCTAGTACAAGCACTACTCCACAGTTGTTTTGGCCCCAGTGAATCTTTCATCTCTTCTGACTCCCTGTTGCCTTTTGCATCCTTTCACGCATAAGCCCACACCATTGCATGGGTAGCATACAAGTAATACAGCTCCCAGGTATTTTATTCAGCTCCAGGAAACTTACTCTGAATTTGTTCTCAGATGTTTTAGTGAAATCCTGTTTGGGTGAGTGAATTCAATTTTTTCAGCCACTTTCCTCCTCTGTTGTTTTAAACACTTCCATGTTCAACCAGGCTGATAAATAGATTCACAGGTATCAGTGACGTAAGTTATTGCCCATTTAACAAAGGCAAGAAGATGGGTCAGCTTTCAGCTTTTTTCCATCATTACCATTGTCAGATTCTACTATGAATAGTAGCACTGGGGCTATGCTTACTAACACTGCTCAAGTAGGTACAACATGCATTCTTGTTGGGACAGAAGGATGGAGCCTTGGGCTCATTTCTTGTCATTGACATTTGGAGTTGGTGTCTTGCAGTTATATACAGCAAACTCTCCTTCTTCAGTGAAACATGGTACAAACATAATTGAAATGTGGGAAGAAGAGAAGGAGAAAGGCAGTATTTACTGTCTTCTAACATTTCTTCATGAACAAAGCAAATCTTCCTAAAAACTTTTTGCATCTAAGAAGTCTGGAGGGATCTTTGTCTTTACTATAGGTACAACTAGTTATGTAAAAGATTAATGTGATTCTTCCATAGCTGAAAAGCACAATTAATATTGATAAACAACATTAAAATCACTATGTTATTGGGCCTATATACCTTATTTGAAAAGAAATATTTTAATTTGACAATGTATCATAGTATGTTCACAGTCTGAAGTTATCCTGCAGATGACTGAATGACCCACAGCTTACACTTTAAAGCACAGATACGGATAAAAATTGTGTGTCCAGAGCTCAGGGCCATTTCTTTCTGGAGTATGAGATGGTATGTATATACTGTTTTGCATTGGGTGTCCATGCTAATGGTTGGGGCAGTGGGAGGACTTCAAGGGTGATCTCTGTGAGAAGGGACCAGGGGCTGGCCATGCTTGATGCAGCCTTTTCCAGCCAGTTCCAGCCATCTCTGCAACAATCTATGACAGGACAAAGCTGAGGCTATCAGTGAAAAAACTTAGGGCAAAACACTGCACAGTAGTGGGAGGAGGAGGAGGAATGAGGGGGAAAGATGCAGACACCAAGGTCACAGTAGGAGAGACAGAGGTGTTTCAGATGCCAGAGCAGATTCCCCTGCAGCTTGTGGTGGAGACTCTATACTCAGTCTTAGATGTTAATCTTCTAGACATCTAGATTGGATGTGGCAGTGACATGGTCTAGCTAGGTGTCATGTTGTTAGGTCTTAGGCTGGACTTAATGATCTCTGAGGTCTTTTCCAGCCTCAATGATAATTCTGTGTAATTCTGTGTAATTTCTATCTGTGTTTCATTCTGTTAAGATACCAACTTTCTGGATCCAGACTTTGATGTGCTGTCAGAGATTATAAAGTCTTTATACTTTACCAGCTTTGTTTCCTGTAACAATCATTAGCAAGAGAACAATTACTTTCCTTTCTTTTGCAATTCATTTTCACACTCTTTTTTTTTTTTCTTACTTTCCTTTTATGCCAGAAAAAAGAAAGCTCAAAATGGCAAAGTGGTTTGGAAAAGTATTTATAAAATGTTAATGATTATATTGTGTTATATATCTTGTTTGTCCCTATGGGCATTACTACACTCTTCTTATTGATCCTAGTAACACCATCCTTTTCGCAAGTATCCAAACAAATAAAAAACATTTTTGTTCCTTTTCTAAAAAAAGTGAATTGTTTTATTCTTTTGGCCTTTTATCAACAGTGTTATCATACAGCAATTGAATGGTGATGGGAATTTCATTTCTCAGTGGTATCTAATGTAATCTGTAAATTATATTACTGAGCCTTACTCATTGCATCTGACACACTTTACATTTTCACTGGCTAGCCATACAGTCTCTCTTTGGAGATGTAGATTGCCAGAAATGTAACAGAGAGCAAGAATGGCTTCCTGCCAATCAAATTACAGAACACTGAAAAGGTCAGAGTTACACAGTATATTACTGTCTTTCAGAAATTGTACTGAGTATTAAAATTCTCTGATGTCTCATTTCACCAAATGAGAACAGGAAACAGCACAGAATTGATCAGGCTTTATCATAACAATTTTTTTGAAGGTGAGAAATGGAAGAAAACACCATAAAAAACCCAACCCCTTCTTATTATATCTAGACATCTAATATGTGGTGTTCTTCAGTTAGGAAAATCCAAATAAAAATGTTTTAGATCAGAAACATCCAGGCAGCTATGGGTTAGAGATAGACTATAGTAATTCTGTCTCAGGAGTACAATGTGAAAAGAATTGTGAGAGAAAATGAACAGCTCTAAATGGTAGGTAAATTGCACCAGACAGTAACTTACTGTGTGCTCTGCAAAATTCAAAGTAGATGTTATAGCTATCACCTCAGGGTAGAATGAAATCAAAGCTCAAATCAGAGTGTTCTATTACCTCTTTTCTCTACTGAAAATGGTTGCATAAAAAGTTGCTTATAATTTCTTTTGGGTCTTATGTTTGTGTCTATGTAATGGGACACTTTGTCTTGAAAAAACTCTTATCTCATAAAAGTGGAAATAACTTAGCAAACTTCCCCTTTTATTGTGAGTGTGATATTTCTGGGCTGGGATACACCTGTGAGCTAACTCGGGTCAGCTGCTCAGGCTAACTTGAAACTGCTGATGACCTACAGACCATGGCTGGTCTATGATTCTATCCCAGCAAAACCAGGACACAAAGAAAGTACTAATTAGGTTTTTCAGGAAAAAAAATGATAATGAGAATGGTAAAACACTGGAACGTGTCATCCAGAGATGAAGCAGAACCTCAGATTTTCAAGATGTTCAAAACCAAACTGTCCAAGGCTCTGAGTAACTTCATGTAGGTTGATCATTCTCCACCTGGGGCCTTGAAGAAGGTGAGATACACTGGTCCTTTGCTATCTGCATTATTGTGTGATTCTATAGTTTCTCACCTACTTTGCAGGCAATGTTGCAACATTTATTTGTCAGTGGAAAAAGTTGTTTCTCAGCATAATGTCAGAGTCAAGAATATAAGCAATTTCTTAAAGTGAAAGAAAGCCAGTAATGATCTGTAGTGATCATTATTTGCATAAGAATATAGAAAAAATACAAAATTGTTGTAGAAAGTGAAAAAGCATAAACTCATACAAAGCTTGGAAAGGATTAATGAAAAATGTTACACAGTCACGTTTTACCTTTTTTAGCGTAAGCTGCATTATTTAGGTTGTGTTATTTATTATTCTTGAGACATTAGGAAAAGATGAGAGAACTCAGTTAAAATGTTGCCTATAATCTGGAAGTCATAGGTGCAAATGATGCAACTCTTTGACTTTTCTAATGTTCTGACAGTCTGATAGACTACGTAATTGTCCTTTAGAGCACCAATCACCTCTGCAAAGCAAAAGGAAAGTAATAAAAAAAAAAAAGAGGTTAATACTCAGATATAAAAAAAAAATGTAGGGACAGAGTTGGTTTTGACTGCTTAGACTTAACTATATGACTGCTAGAAGCTTGCACAATTGATTGTTCATTTAATGAAATTAAATCCTGTCTTGGAACTGCACTGCTTTGATCTGTACTTAAAGTCCTGTTATCACAAATGCTTTGATAGATAGATGTCGTTTACATGCGTTGTTCTTTACAAGGCAATAAGAAGTCTGCATTTGAACAGTGTAAATCTAATATATTTTAAAAACAAAATGAGCAACACCAATTTACACACTGGGTTGTAATGGGTAATTGAGTGTTGTGTGAAAGGATAAAGTAATTTGACAGAAAATAAACCCCCTTGCATTCCAGCTGGTCCTCAGATATCAGACGGGCTGGGGGCGGCTAGGTTTAGATTCTGAGTGATGTCCAATTTGGCACTACTAGTCTGGTCACATTCAGTCTGGCTGAACTGTCACGGCTCAGATTCACTAATAGGGCACTGTTAGTTTGGGTACTATCAGTCTGGTCACGTTCAGGGTACCACAGCTTGGATCCCAGTCCGGTTGCGTTCAGCATCTGAACTAACACGTCTCCAGATTCACTAATAGGCCCCTGAACCCCCCTGCCCAGTCACGCTCCACGGTACCACGCGGCCAGTAAAGATCTGATGGTGCCTGACGAGAGAACCACTGTGACTGCCTGCATGAAAGGTGCAGTTTATTGAGAGCAACAGGGATACAAGTTCTTTTAGATTGCCGGTGATAAATACACTGTCTGCAAAGTATATATATATGGAGTATACAACTATGTTAAGCTAAAGAGCAGCTCTAAAAAGTTTCTAAGTTTAAAGTCTGGATCTTACCCAAAGGCATCCCTAAGGGGGGAAAGAGAAGTTCAGCCCGTTGACTGATCCCAGGAGTCAGAGATGATGTTTGCTTTGACTTGTTCACGATGTTGTCTTCCATAACATCCCTCCTTACCTAAAGCATTTTTATAATAATTTTTACCTGAAGGTAAGGTGGAGCTTGAGTGACTCTAGTCATAAATATCTTTATTATGATTGGTGTAGATTTCTCTTACTTCGCTTTTAAAGATATAGCTGAAGAAAATATACTGCGTAATCTCAGTGAGGGGTGGTCGCACCTTGGAGGCGAGTAGTCTTTGGTCTGGAGGTGTGTTTTGGTATTATAATGACATTACAATGAGCAAAGCTCGCACAAAGGACAGTACTTTGTCAAAAGCTGACAGTCTGTTGGCCCAGGGTTGCAAACCAGTAGCTTATCAGTTCCATAGGAACAGCAAGTTCCCATTACTCTTGCAACTTTGCAGGACCTGGCCATGGAATCTTCATTCCACTCCATTCCCTGCGCTGTTACGGGCAGTTTTATCTAGGGAACATATGTGAAATGGATTCTTGGCATACCAGTTGCATTCGGCCCTGACAGTTTCTCAGCTGTTATACCTTTCCTTACATGTGAACGATGCTGCAAATTTAATATGATTTTAGTTTTTAAAATCATCCCCAGTCATCATTCCACAGAGGCTGACAAGGGTCTACAGATCCTTGAGGGTTGCCACTCTTTACTGATTTCCACTTCGACATTGACCCATTGACTGTAACTCTTTGTATGCAGCCATCTAGCTGATTCCTTAACCATCTAACAGTCTATCCATCAAACCCATATATCTCCAATTTCGTGGACAGAATGTTGCAGAGGACCATGAAAAAGGCCTTATAGAAAACCAGGCAGATGATGTGCATAGCTCTTGTCTTGTTCACTGACGCCATCACTCTTTGTAGAAGGCCAGTAAATTAGGCATTATTTTCCCTTGGTGAAGCCATTTTGGCTGTCTTTGATCACCTCCTTGTCTTCCATATGCCTTGACATATGTTCCAGAAAGATCAGTTCCATGATCTTACTAGACACAGAATTAAAGTTAACTAGTCAGTAGCTCCCAGGGTCCTTCTTTTTATCTTTTTAAATAATGGGCATGATGTTTTCCTTTTTCCATTCTGTGGGAACTTTGACTGCCATGACTTCTGACATATGATGGGGGATGGCTTGGCAATGACATCCATCAATTCACTCAGGACCCTGGCGTGCATCTTGTAATTTCCCATGGACTTGTGTATGTTCAGCTTTTTCAGGTCATCTCAAGTCATATCAAGAAGATCAATCTTCTCCTACAATGTGAGGGACTGTGTTCCCCCAGTCTGTCTTGAGTTTCAGGGGCTGGAGAGATGTGGAAAGAAATATTACCATTGAAAACTGAGGCAAAAATGTTGTTGAATACCTCAGCCTTCTTCATGCTGATTGTCCCCAGTTCTCTTGTCTCATTTATCAGGAGAGGGCATATTTTCTTTAATCTTCCTTCTCCGTCCAACATGCCTGTAGAAGCCCCTATTATCATTCTTTGCATCCCTTGCCAAATTAATCTCCAGTTGTCTTAACTTTCATCCCTATATTCTTCCAAGGATGCTTGTCCCAGATTCTACCACCTGTGCATTTCTTTCTTACACTTTAGTTTGATGAAAGGGTCCTTTCTGAGCCATGCTGTTCCCCTGTCTTCTTTGTCTGATTTCTTATATATGGGAATCAAGAGCTCTCATGCTCTAAGAAAAATGTCCTTAAAGAGTCATCAGCTCTGTTCAGCTATTTTGTCCCAGGGGGTCCCATTCTCTAATTCTTTAAAGAAAAGGAAGTTTGCTCTCCTAAAATTCAGAGTCCTGCTCTACTCTTCACCTGTCCCACATCCCTCAAGATTTTGAATTCCACCAGCACATTATCACTGTAGCCCAGGCTACCACCAATGCTGACAACTCTAATTAGTTCATCCATATGGGTAAGCATAGGTCTAGTAAGGCTTCTCTGGTCAGGCTGTCTGTCACCTGGATTTAGAAATCATCCTTGGTGAGCTCTGAGTCTCTGGGACTGCTTTCAGCTTGCTGTGCTGCAGGGTGAATGTCAGGGTGATTGACGTCTCCCAGCAGGATCAGAGCCTTCAACCATGATGCCTCCTACAGTTGAGTATGAATGCTTCATCAACAGGTTCATCTTGATCAGGTGGCCTGTCATAAACACCAGCCATGAGCTTTCTTTTGCTGGCTTGGCACCCAATTTTTGCCTGTAACTCCCAGTGTGTTCATCACTGACTTCCAGTGGCAGCTCTGTGCAGTCAATTCATTGGTTTTTACACAGAGGACTATGCAACCCCTCTCCTCCCCACCTTTCTTCCTTGTTCCTTGTGAACAGTTTATAGCCATCAATTGCAGCACGCCCGTTGTGTGATTCACCCCACCCACGTTTCAGAGATAGTGATAACATCATAGATTTCTAGCTGCACAGTGGCTTCCAGCTCCTGTTTGTTCCTTGCTCTGTGTGCATTGCTATAGAGGCACCTCAGCTGGGCAACCGATCGCGTCACCATCTCAGAGGAACACACCCTAATTCCTCAGAGAGATGAGCTGCTTCAGGCTTAAGGCCCAGCCCGGCCCGCAGCGGGGCCGCAGGCCTCGTCCGATCTCGGGCGATCTCGCTGTTCCGGGGGTTTCATGAGGATTTCCTTTCATTGGGAAATGCCTGGGGAGCAGACGGACCCGGCATGACCCGGCAGCTCTGGCGGGAAGGGCTGAAGGGTAGTGGGCATGGCCGGAGCAGCGGTGACCTCACTCACAGCCCGTGAGAAGCGACGCGTCGGGCAAGGCTTGGAGAGCTCCACCTCGGTGACCCCTCTGCGGAAGGGCCCGCCATCCCTGGGCTCTGCACCTACTGGCTCGGCTGCAGCTTCCCAGACGGAGCTTTCCTGGGGACACGCTGCCAGCCAGCCAACGAGCTGCAGGGTGTGCCGGCCTCTTACACTGGTGTCTGCTGGCAGTGGTGAGCACACTTGTGGTAGCTACGCCCAGGTAGAGATAGCTCCTCTGCATAGTGGCGGAGTTCCGGGAGGGCTTAAGCGGGCTAGGAACTATCAGGGAGTGTGAGAGAGAGATACATCTATGGAGTTACACCCTTCCCTCCCTGAAAGAAACCCATCAGGCAGCCAGAGCTCCTGACACAGAGGACTCCTCATCCTCTAGCTGCAGGACTGAGCATAGAGATCTAGAGGATAGAGGGGCAATGGCGACAAGGTCCTACTCGATGTGGCAGGCATGTCTCGCCAGTAGCCCCTCTACCCTCCCAGGTGCCTTTGCGAAACAGGTGTGGGGTCCTACAGCAGGAACCGACTAGTAATGAGATTTGAGTTTTCCACAGTAAGTGAAACATTCAACTAAATACTCAAAATGTCAGCTAATGTCACAATTAACATTCCATTTAATGGAATAGTTAACAAAAATCCAAAGCACTTGAGGTCCAAAGCCATCAGCTTTTGCTCCAGGAAACTCCAAATTATACGTATATGCAAATTGCACTGTAAACTAAGCTTTCTTTATAATTCAGGAAATGAACACTATATAGAAAGCTACGTAGCATACAGGATGTGCTGGAACAAGAGAAGGAGGCACACTTGCCTGCTCTTAATTTAAGGTAGCACTGCCTTGGATCTAAATCCCTACTAACTTTTGGAAGAAACAGAAAAATTACATACTGCTACTTTTGCTTCCTTATTTGACTGATACCACGTTTAGCTAATACCCCAAAGAGAAAGTATTTGTCCAATGAATTGGTTCACCAGCCCAAAGCCGTAGAGAGCAGAACTCTATCCATCATCTTGGTGAAGAGTTCAATGAGCTCATTACTCACTTTCAGATACTAGCACCTAGAAATGTTTAAATCTCTTGATCTTCATTTCTGTAAAGCTCAATTACAGTCTCTAAAGATGTGTTAAGTCTCATCTTAAATATACATTGGAATAAATGTATAATGATTATGAGGTCTTTGGACATTATGATAATAAGATCCATAAAAATATAAAGTCTACAGAAGTCACTCTTTCCTATTTTTTCTCCTTACATTTTCCAGAACTTCACTAATAAATATTAATGCTATTTTAATACTTAAATATGTTCCACCATGTATTCCTTATACTTTCTACCTTAGCACCTAAGCTTCCCTTAAGAAATTATGAATTTCTAAGCTCTTCCTCAGCACATTGTCTCAGACCAAGCAAACTAGCATTATTTCCATTTTACTCTTAGTAATATTCACAATATACCATCCAGAGTACAGATAATTGATAGGGCATTCATTCAGTTGGAGCTGTGCAGTTTGCTGAATATTGTCTTATAACTCTTATAAAACTGAACAGGAAAAAGCTGAAAAATAGAAATATATATATATATTTAATGCATTCAGAATAGAATACATAACACATTCCTTAGAATTTATAAATAGGAATGATTTCTAGAACATTTCTGCCACTAAGCAGCTCTAATTATTTTCTTATCAATTGGTTAGTTTTTAACAATGTTAAAAATTAATTGCCTGTATTTCTTAGACATCATTAAAAATGCAGGGCCCTGTTTCCATCTTGGTGTGAGGCTGTACATAAAAACTTTCCAAGAAGGCAAAAAAAACCTTGGGTCCATATTGTTATAACCATTTGTAACAAATGTTTATTTCCTCAAATGAACTAATTATGAAAGCCCACTTGTTTTTAGAATTTACCCAGGAGTTTAATGGAGCATTAATTTTACAATGGTTTCTTCTCAATGTCAGCTATGAAAACCCTACTATAATTGCCATTTGATATTGAATGTTTCTGAATCTCTTTACTCAATACCTGTTAACACAAGTCCAGTATAAATCCAAAGAAGAGCTAAGTATTAAATGTATTATATATATATTATATATATATTTGTACATTTATATTTAATAGACTATAATGTAGTCTACTCTGTGAACTCTGAAAGACTCCTGCATAATTTCCAGTGACCAGATGGGCAACTTCCTGCATGTCTACAGCTACATCTATATAGATAAATAGCACAGGAACAACTTGGGATGCATCCTTGCAGTTAAATGTTTTAACTTCTCAATTTCAAGTACCAGAACAGGATGCTTTGGAGACTGTCTTCTGGTTTCCAAACCTGTCTCAGTCAGATTACACTAAACTATGCATTTACTATGAAAAAATATCAGTAATTGTGCTTAAATTAATTTGACCTAGATTAGTTTACCAATGTAAGAATACTTTTAATGTTCTTATGGCCATCCAGTGAAATTGAAAAATTCAGAAAGCTGAGAAACAGTTGAAGTTATTGTGGTAGTTAGAAAGGTGGGAGTAGTTAGAAAGGCGGGAGTTAGGGCCCGGCGTTTGGAAGATGCTGTGCTGTACGGAAAGATAAGGCTCCTCAAGGCCCCTCTCCCTGCTAGCCAATAGCGTCTGACTTGTGACGGAAGCAGACGGATATGATGTTACAAATTTTGGACTATATAACACTGTGCCACGTACTAATAA
>WTSP01005195.1:0-15437 GCA_025331215.1 Actenoides lindsayi
GGGGCCAGAGGAGCCCCAGCAATGCTGGGAGGGCTGGAACCCCTCTGCTGGGAGGCCAGGCTGGGGGAGCTGGGGGGATTCAGCCTGCAGAGGAGAAGGCTCCGGGGAGACTTTCTGGGGCCTTTCAGGACTTCAAGGGGCCTGGCAGAAAGACTGGGACAGAGTTTTGAGCAGGGCCTGTTGGGACAGGACAAGGGGTGATTTAGACCAGAGAGAAAGAAGAAATTTTTGATGCTGAGTGTGGTGAGAGCCTGGCCCAGGTTGCCCAGAGAGGTGGTCGATCCAGGTGAAGTTGGCCAGGGCTCTGAACAACCTGCACTAATTGCAGGGTGGTTGGACCAGATGACCTTGAAAGGTCCCTTCCCACCCAAACCAGTCTGTGATTCTCTGATTGTACTGTTTTTGGCAGATCATCAGTATTTCCGTGTGCCTTTTTTTTATTGCACACCCCAAATTTATCCTTTCTTTCCCCTTTATGACTTTTGAGAGCACCCTGGATACAGAGGAAAGTTTTTTCTCCCCCAGACACAGGTCGCTGCTGCCTTATACCCTGATCACACACTCCTTGAGGTTGTGCAGGGATGTGCAGCTTTAGACCCTTCTTCCTTGCTCCAAATGAGACGAGCCTCAACTGGGCTCTTCAGATGCATTTTTCACTGCTGTTAAAAGACCTGCCCATGGATGAAGCCTGCAGACGTGGGAACTCCAGGGAGCCACATGCCTCCACGGCCTTGCGAGGGGGACTGTGGATCCTCACAGAGCTGCCTCATTTTTAAGGCAGGAGAAATGACACCAGGTCCATGGGTTACGTCTGCAGGCAGCAGAACAGGAGCATCCCCACACCCGGTGCTGTGCCTGGCCAGGGAATGGTGCAGAGCTCATCCCACAGGATATGGTACTGCTGGCAGTGGGGACCCGTGGCAGCCAACTTCCATTTCTCTACTCAGCATGCAGGATTTTTGACTTCTGGTGTGGGAAATCGCTCCCACTCAGCTGCCAAGCAAGCAGCACAGATTGGGCCTTGGAAAGAGTTGGTAAATCACTTTGCAGGGAGTTTTCCAGGAAGATCTGTTGGTGGGCGCTGGGCGGTCAGGCTCAGCTGACACTACAAGCTTACAAGATTTGGGGCTGTTCCGCTGCACCTTGCGGGGCCGAGCGCATTGCCCCAGGGGAGGGACAGCAGGACATCAGCAGCACTGCGAGTCTATGCTGCCCTGGGAGCTCCCTCTGTAATGGGGTCACTGGGCAAGAACCGGTGTGCGGGCAGCCCCAGTCAGGAGGGGTGACTGTGGGTCCACATAGATACCACAGAGCTGCTGGGCAGTGTGTGCCCCCTTTATCACTGTATCTCAGAGAGCAGCCTTGAGCTCCAGGTACTGACTCCATCACTTGGTGCCACTTCCATGTTGGGCACTGCCTTGACTTGGCTTGGTCACTAAAATGTCCTTGTTCCCCCTATGCCAGGGCAGAGGGAGCTCTGAATGTCACCATCACGTCCTGCCCATCCTGCCCAGCTCCTGGGCTTTCCCAAGGCACCCTGGGATGGGCTGCAGTGTGCCCAGCCAAACTGGGGCTGCTGGTGGGGGTGGTGGGTGCTGTGGGGCAGGGCCTGTGGGTCTGCCCCGAGGGGGACAGTGGTGCCTCACCGAGAGGCTGACAGGGCCATGCCAACAGTGCCAGGCAGCTGCCCACCCTGCTGCCTGCCAGCTCTGCAAGGGCCAGGGAGAAAACAACCCACAGCCCTGCACCTCCCACCACCCCCAAATAACATACACACACACACACACACACCCCATCACTACAGCAGGAACGGGAACAGGCTGGTCCATCACACAGGCAAAGCCATCCTACCCAGCCCAGGCACCTGCAGGGCTGTCATGGAAGGAAGGGCAGGGTCGTGCTGGGGAGAGGCACTGGGGTGACACTGGGAAGCTCTTGACACCCCCAGCCCCGCTGTCCAGGCTGGATCAACCTCTGCTGCACCGTCCCCTGGGAAAATGCTCTGCCCTGCCCTGCCCAGCCCTGCCCAGGGAAGGAAATCCTGGAAGAGGAGCCGGGTCGGGGAGACGGGGAAAAGAGGGAGGTAGTGAGGGAGAGGTTGTGTGAGTGGAGAACCCAGGGAGAGGGGCTGTGGGCAGGAGGAGGGTTCAGCGGAGGCGTGAAGGTGCTTTGACAGCGGCTCTGTCCTGACGTCACCCGGCGCTTTCAGTGTCTTGGGAAGTGACAGAGCCGAAGCCTCGGATCTCCTGGGATGGCTGGAAGAGGCGTCATGGCAGAGCAGCATCCCACGGCCGACAGCCCCAGCGAGTTCTGCCTCTCCACTGAGACTTCGCAGGGCAAAATGTTTGCAAGTGCCAAGTGGCTCCAGGTGACAGCCAGCGGGAGCTCAAGGCCGAGCTGAATTCCCAGGACTCCTCCCTGAGCCCTGAACTGGGAATGCTGCTCTGCAGCAGCAGGCAGATGGAGGACGACCTGACCCTGCGACACTGGGAAATCACACCCAACTGGTTTTTGTAGGTACACTAATAGGTAAATGCAGCGAGGATGTGGGGAAAGAGCCATCTGGAGGTGGGAGAAGGGGAGTGGGTGCCGGTTGGGGTGTCTCCCGAGGAGGGACCCTGGTCAGGACTGCAGAGGGAAGGGACAGGGAGGCTGCAGCTGTGTCAGCACCAGGGAGCTGCCAGAGCGCACACACATGCATTGGAAGGTGGGAGGAAGGTGAAGGTCCAAGGATGCACCTACACAGGAGGAAGGCAGGAGGGAGAGGAAGGACTCTGCTTCTGGAAGCTGAGTGAGAAATCTGCTCTCTGCATGGTCACAGGGAGGGGCAGAGAGGCAGAGGCTGGGAACATGTCCTCATCCCTGCAGTGTGCTGGGTGGGCTTCCAGCTCAATGAGAGTGGGCACAAACCAGCAGGAAGAAGTTTCATAGCAAAGGTGTGAAGAAGAGGAAGAAGACAGGCAGAGGATGGGATAATCCTCTGGACACAACCTGGCTACAGAGCTCTCCTCTTCTTTGTGTTGCTGTTGCGGTGTGAGGAGGCGGTGGAGCTGACAAACCCAAATTTGCAGATAAGATCACGTCCTGGTCTCCACCGACAACCTGGTGCAGTGGGGCTGGTGGAGCTGCATGGTGGCGAGTGTAGGACCTCAACTCACTGCATGGTAGTGAGCATGTCCCTGCCACGGTTCATGGAAGAGAATGTAGAAATCCCAGCATGCCTCCTGCAAGCAGCACCCAGTGCACAACACCCCATCCAGTCCCAAACTGGCCAGACTTGTGTTGCAGGATCTTCCAGAAGTGATGCTGGAGATAACTCAAGACTTTTTGAAGCGCTGTTTCACAGCAAGGTCGTGTGGGTGGTGTGTCTCCCCCACTTCACCTGCCTGGCAGGTACAGCAGCTGCAGGGACCTGGCTGTCCCAAGACACCATCCCTCAGCCTGTCCCTTCACCAGGGAAGGATTTCTCCAACTCCTTGAAGACCTCTCTCCAGACAGGGCCAATTTCCCCCTTCCTTCTGGGGTCCCTTGTATTCCTCTGCTTTGCGTTGGCATCCTTCATCCTTCTCACTTTCTATCAAGCCTTCACAGTGGTCCTTTTCCCAGCTCTTGCTCCAAACCAGCAGACCCTCCTCGCCCACCCTCTCCTCTCAGCCAGGCACTCCCCTAGCTCAGCTGCAGAGCCCAGATGCTGCCCAGCTTCCTATCGTCAGCAAACTTACTGGGGTGCCCCTGATCCCCTGGTCCAGGTCTCTGACAGGGGTTAGTGGTGCCCCGGCAGTTCTGGGGAGTGATCCGAAAGGTCTCCTCCAACCAAAACGATTCTGTGACTCTGCTCCCAGCCTGGGCAGGGTTCCCGGGTCCCTGGGTTCCAGCGGCCGGGCAGGGGACTCCCGGCGGGGCGGGGCGGACGGGGATCTCATGGCAGCCGCACGGTTCGCTTGGACCGCTCAGCGAAGCCTCACACAGCCGGGACTCGGCCGGCCAAGGGCCGGCAGCGGGCAGCGGGACCCCGCGCTGCCGACCCGCACCGAGCAGGGCGCTCCCGGCTGGGCCCGGCCCGGGGAGCACCGCGGAGCGCGGCGGGGCGGGGCCTGGCGGGGCGCTCCCTCCGCCATTGGTGGGAGGTGCCTGCGGGGCCAGACGGCGCCGCTCTCTGATTGGCGCCTTTCGACGCGGGGCGGGGCGAAGCGGCTTCGCTCTCGCGGGAACCGGACGCAGCGCGGGAAATTCCTCCCTTCCGTGCCGGCGGGTCGGGTCGGGCCGGGCCGGGCCGGGGATGGTGCTGCGGGGCGGCGGGCGGCGCGCCGAGCCCGGCGGAGGCGGAGAACCCGATGGAGCGCGGTGGGGACGGCGGGCGGGCGGGCCCCGGGAGCCGGCGGCGGACGGCGCGGGGTCCGGCAGGGACGATGGCCCCGCGCTGTCCGCTCTCAAGCGCCTGGAGCGATCGCAGCGCACGGACCGGCTGGACTCGCTGTTCGGCTTCGAGAGGCCGGCGGAGCCCGGCGAGCGGACGGGCTGGCTCATCAACATGCACCCGGTAGGGAGCGGCGGGGCGGGGAGCGAGCGGCCAACCGTGGGAGGCATGGGGGTGTCCCACGGACAGGTCCCCGGTAGGGCCCGGGAGGTTGTCCCACGGGGAAGCCCGCGGCAGGGCCTGGAGGGGAGAGTCCCATAGAGGGGCCTCCGTAGACCTGGAGGGGGTCTCACGGAGGGACCCTGCTGAGTCCACGATGCCCGTGGGCAGACGGAGGTGCTGGACGAGGACCGGCGGTCGGTGAGCGCCGTGGACTACTACTTCATCCAGGAGGACGGGAGCCGCTTCAAGGTGGGTCCCCTGCGGGTGCCGGACAGGGTACAGGGTCCCACAGAGAGACATGTTACCATCACCTGTCTGCTGTCTCCTAGGTGGCCCTGCCCTACAAGCCCTACTTCTACATCGCTACTCAGAAGGTGAGGAGGGGATCCTGGGAGGGGTGAGGTCCCTAGGGAGGGGGACAGCAGGTCCCTGGGGAGCTTTAGACCTCCTGGGCATCCTGCTTTGGGACAGTCTCCTCCTGAGGGACAGAGCCACGCTGCTCAGCCCCAGGGTCTTTCCTCAGGGCTGTGAGCGAGAAGTGTCCTCCTTCCTCTCCAAGAAGTTCCAAGGGAAGATTGCAAAGCTGGAAACTGTTCCTAAAGAAGACTTAGACCTGGTCTGTATTCCTCTGTGCTCTTCCGTAGCATTCTTTCTTTGGGGAGCTTGCACAGCTCTAGTGAAGTTGGGAGGGATTGAGTAGTGAAGGGAAACAGTGTGCTTGCCTTCAATCTCCTAGTGCTGCTTGTGATGCCCGTCAGGAACGGGTTAGTTAGGGCTAATTGCTTCTCGGTAGTAATTACACTCCTCTCTTTAAGCACAGCAGCTGTTTCACAATGCCCTCAAAACATTTAGTTGCAGGAATTATCATAGAATCATGAATAGTTAGGGTGGGAAGGGACCTTTCAAGCTCATTTGGTCCAACCCCGCTGCAGGGAGCAGGGACATCTGCAACCAGAGCAGGTTGCTCAGAGCCCTGTCAAGCCTGACCTTCAATATCTCCAGGGATGGGGCCTCCAGCACCTCCCTGGGCAACCCCCTTCCATTGTTCCACCACCCTCAGAGTAAAGAACTTCTTCCCAATGTCCAGTCTAAATCCACCCTGCTCTAGTTCAAGCCATCGTCCCTTGTCCCATTGCTACAAACCCTTGTAAACTGCACCTCCCCAGCTTTCTTGTAGGCCCGTTAAAGAATGATCAGAGGAGGACGGGGTGCTGTGGGAGGGGATGCTGCTCAAGCTCAGCCTGCTCTTCCTCCTCTTCCCTGGGTGAATCCCACCAATGGTCCTGCCTGCACAGGAAGCAGGGCTGGCTGGGCCCTTGCTGTGCAGCTCTCATGCTCTTCTCTGACATGCCCACCAGAGTCTCTTCTCAGCGCTTGACTCTCCCACCCATTGGCACCTCATTTTTGGCCAGTTCTTCCACCTGCATCAGTCTGTTCTGCTCTCCCCTCCCTCTCTTATGGTGGCCAACCCTCAGCATTCACCCCCCTGAGCTGGTGTTGTCTTGCTGCTTTGCAGCCAAACCACTTGGTGGGCCTGAAGAGGAACTATATCAAGCTGTCCTTTAACACGGTGGACGACTTGGTGAAGGTGCGGAAGGAGATTTCTCCTGCCGTGAGGAAGAACAGAGAGCGAGACCAGGCGAGCGACGTCTACACGGCCATGCTGTCAAGGTGGGAGCTCTCCTTAGGGCAGCCACTCAGTCCCTTCTGTTAATAAATTATGTTCCCTTGATTATTTCTTAGCTGTCCTCAGAGAGGTGTTGTCCTGACCCCAAGCCACCAAGCAACCAAGGTGTTTTTTTTTTCAGCTCAGTGCTGCACATCAGGAGGCCCCAGAGCCTCTGGGATGTGATGGGTTGTGGTGGTACCTCTGCCTTCTGGTCAGATAGATTCCCTGTCCCCTGAGAAACGATGCTGAGAGGCACAGGGCAACCTTCCTTCTAGCTGTGACTAAAGGGGGAAAAAAAAACCCACGTCATTTTCTATCTGAATAAAAAGCCAGACACTTGTTTCAAAGCTTGGGAGCAGAGTTGAAAACAGAAGTTAAAATAAGAAACTTTCTTTTTAAAGTCAGCCAGAATATAGGCGTGAGAAATACACCCCTCTGGCTTCCTGCCCGTGAGGTCTGATATCAGTTGAAACAAGGAAGCAGAATTGAGCAAGATGAGCACTCCCTGCTCACCCAGAAGGTGAACCCTTGTTCAAAGTGGTTCCCAGGTTGCCTCATTAAGCTTAACCTCGTTACCATCCAATGCCACAGGGCCCCATTGGTTACGCAGGCCATCTGCGCACACCTCTGAGCGGCCCCAACTCACAGACCTGAGGACTGGCGCACTGGGAACGCTGGGGATGCCCCCGCAAGCATTTCCAGTTCTCTCCAGTCACTGGCCGGGTGTCGACGGCGCCGAGCCCGCCGGGCTGCGCGCTCGGGTAGGGCGATGGCCTTTCTCCTCTCCTCGCAGCGCGCTGAGTGGAGGCAGCCTGAGCACGGAGGAGGAAGGAGCCTCCAGGAAGGTTGCCAGCCAGATGGACAACATTGTGGACATGCGGGAGTATGACGTACCCTACCACGTCCGCCTCTCCATCGACCTGAAGATCCAGGTGGTGAGTAAGGAAGGGGGAAGCTGGAAGAGCTTTGCTTTCCTGCTGCGGGAGTGTAGGAAGGGTGGGAATGTGTTCTCCCTGGGACTTTTGCAGAGGTGTTGGCAGCGATGGGTTCCCGTGCAAAGCTTAGTCCTGGGCTACTGGGTCTTCCCCTTCATTAATGACACGCAGAAGAGTTCAACGGGTGATACATGGATGTGGTTTGAGCTTTTCTTCTGGGCTGTGTTTAACGTGTGCAGCTTTGTCCCCAGCAACCCAACAGAGTGTTGCAAGGAGCTGGCCCCACAGTAAGGCACAGCCCAGCCTCCCTTCCTGGTTCCACTGGGATAGAATCACAGAATCCATTTTCTGTTCAGGAAAGCTGCATTTCTGAGAAGACTGCAGCACCCTCTTCTGATAAGAGCTGATAAGAGACTTTGTTTTCGTTCATGGCCAGCCGTGGTGCGTGGGGCTCCACAGCAGTCAAGGTCTTTGGCAGTGACAAAGCCAAGAGGAGTGAGAGCCAGGGCAGCTGACCCAAGAACAGAAGTGTTCCAGACCGTAAACATCACACTCGCTAGGAAATGGAGGGTTTGCTGGGCATGGTTTCTTCTGCCAGTGGCCGCCAGCTCTGAAGAGTCTCTCCCTTCATCCTGCTCATGATGCTTGCAGTGCCTCATATCCAACACTCATAGAATCACAGAACGGTTTGGGTTGGAAGGGACCTTAAGGATCATCTCTTTCCAAACCCTAGACACCTCCCACTAAACCAGGTTGCTCACAGCCTCATCCAGCCTGGTCTGGAACACAATCAGTGATGATTCCCTGCTGGGAGTGCACAGCTCAGCACCACTATGTGGGCCGAGGTTTAACTTTGGGTACTTTCTCTTAGTATGAGTATTAATAGGACGTTTTTGAACTGTTATTTTATTTTATTAAACCTGTTTCCAGCTCAGCCTAAAGGTTTCTTTTCCTTTTCCCAATTCGCCTTCCCGGGGAGGGGGTGATGGGGTGACAGAACAACGAGCTAAACCGAGACACCCCTTCTCTCCACAGGCTCACTGGTACAACGTGCGATACCGGGGCAGCACCTACCCCCCCGAAATCAGCCGCCGAGACGACCTTGTGGAGCGACCGGTGAGCGTCGGTGGGGCCCACGTCCGTCTGTCCCGCTGCATGGCTGCTCTGTCTGCCCCGAGCAGCTGGGTTCTGCTGGGCTGCTGGTGTCACACCGTGGGGCACAGAGTTGGGAGGCTTCGTTTCTGGACTTGGGTAGTGGGGTTTTGGGTGGATAAAGCAGTAAAGTGGTGACTGGAGAGGGCCTGGTTTGCTTGCTGAGCTAGCAGTGGGCTTGCTGGGAATCGCTCTTTAACTTCAAGACAGCTTTGGAATATTTTCTGATGGATTTTTTTTTGTGCTCAGGACCCTGTTGTTCTCGCCTTTGACATTGAAACCACCAAACTCCCTTTGAAGTTTCCTGATGCGGAGATGGACCAGATCATGATGATCTCCTACATGATTGATGGGCAGGTAATGGGCAGCAGAGTGGTTTCCTCCACACTCCAGCAGTGACACTGGGGAGCAGGCCAGCCTTCCACCTCCAACCCAGCTGGCTTGAGCCTTGCCTTGCTGCTGGCTGCTTGGTGTGTGTCTCTGGACGTGAAAGGCAAGTCTGAGTGATGCATGAAATAGCTTTGTGGTACCCAGCGGAGGTTCCTGGTGCAGTAGTAACCTGGAGAGCACAGGGACAATGTGCTCTCATTGATGGTTCAACAGATAACTCCCAAACAGTTGTTTCCTCTAGACAGAAGCTCTGACTTTCAAGAGGAAAACATCCCATTATTTGGGCAGCATTTTTTGGGTTGCCTGCAAGCCAGGTCCTCCTGACCGCCTCCTTGTCACCTCCCTAGGGCTACCTGATCACAAACAGGGAGATCGTCTCTGAGGATATCGAAGACTTTGAGTTTACTCCCAAACCAGAGTATGAGGGTCCGTTTTGTGTCTTCAATGAACCAGATGAAGTAAGTCAGTTGTGCTCAGCAGACTTTTGACTTGCCTGGGGCTCTCGTTGGCCAAAGAGATCTAATCCGTTGGTAGGCTACCTTGCTGGGGAGCATAGTGGGTCCAGCAGGGCGGGTCACACTTTTGGTTTTTGGTAATAAGGGCAAGAGATGTCAGGTTTGGTCTAGGTGGGGAAGAGAGGGGAAGGGTGGAGTAATCTCTATGGTGTCCACCACCTCTCCGTGGAGGAGATGATGTTACTTTACATATGTATCTTTTCTATTCTTCTATTTCATCCTAGGCTCATTTAATCCAGAGGTGGTTTGAACATGTCCAGGAGACCAAACCCACCATCATTGTCACGTACAATGGAGACTTCTTTGACTGGTAAGATCAGGAAGGAAAACTAAGCTGGTAAGACATCACCTGAGCTATGGGGCAGGGTCAGGTACCAGCCTCGATGTCCTTCCACAGCTGACACAGTGGTGACAGTGTGATTCATGTTGACTGTCTGGCCAGTTTGAGCACCTCACTAAATCCTGTGGTTGTTGGCTTGGACGGATGAGCTTCTGCAGAGTCCCATCCACTTGGCCAAGTTGCTTTAAACCCTTGTCAATGTGTCAATATTGGTGTATGGATGAGCCCAGTTGTGGGAGAGCAGGGAGAGGGTCAGAGGGACTGGAAGGATATTGGAGAGAGGGGTGCAGGCCAGACCTCGAGAAGTGAGGAGAGAGACACCATCCATCTCCTGGTGCCTCTTGGGTCATGCTGCAATTCTGTCCTGCAGGAATTTTTCCCTGTGTCCAAATATCATAGATAAATTACAAGAAAAATTCACCAGGTGGCTTGTAACAAAGTGGTTGTGAAACCGTCGTTGAAGCTGGAGGGAAATATCTGTTCTCTTCCTTCTCTTTGTGTTGCCTCTTTCTCCAGGCCCTTTGTGGAAGCAAGAGCAGCAGCTCATGGAATTAACATGTATCAGGAAATTGGGTTTCAGAAGGACAGCCAGGGAGAGTACAAAGCATCCCAGTGTATCCACATGGACTGTCTAAGGTACTAAATGCCGCCCATCTACCGTGTAACTGCCTCTTTTAGCTCTTGGGTTGATATCAAACATTTATGGTTGTATGTGGATATTGTCCTCCTTGGGGGCCTTCACGTGTCACAGTTCCCTAGGTCCTTTTCCTTGACTGCTGCTTCCCCTTGGCACCCTGCATCCAGCAGAAGCTGCCAAACCTTCCCCACAAAGAGCTCTCGGGTCTGGCTCTCTCCATACAGCCTGCTGGTGCCTGCCCTCAGGTGCTGGGGGTCTGATCTGGGGCAGTGGAGAAAGGGTGGGATAAGATCAGGCCGCTGGAGTGGGAAAGGGACCATATCGTGACCCACCAGACTCCTGGCACGGCCAGAAGAGCAGAGGGCACATCGTGCATGTGTGTGGGAGGGAGAGAGAGAGAAGCTGGGGGTTTTCTGGGGATTTCCTCCACTGGAGCGGTGTCTGGACTGGGGAGAGCGGCTGGCTGTCCAGGTGGTTCTGCTGGGGTCTCCTCCAGAGGTTAAATCACAGAATTGTTCTGGTTGGAAGAGACCTTCAAGATCGAGTCCAACCCTTCCCCCAGCACTACCAGGGCACCACTGACGCGTGGCCCTCAGCACCACAGCTCCACGTGGGGCTTTGAAAGCCCTCCAGGGATCACAGGGACTCTACCCCTGCCCTGGGCAGCTTTTTCCAATGCTTGACAACCCTTTCAGTGAAGAAATTTTTCCTAATATCCAACCTAAACCTTCCCTGGGGCAACTTGAGGCCAGTTCCTCTTGTCCTGTCGCTTGTTCCTTGGGAGCAGAGCCCAACCCCCCTGGCTCCAACCTCCCATTGAGAGCCAGAAGGTCTCCCCTGAGCCTCCTTTTTCTCCAGGCTGAACAAGCCCAGGTCCCTCAGCTGCTCCTCACCAGACTCATGTTCTAGACCTTTCCACTGAGGGAGTTGGAGGGTGGTAATGGTACAGACAGTGGGGTTTGTCCTGCTTGGGATTTTGGGGCATCTGTAGAGATGCAGGATATCTAAAGCTGGGCAACCTCTTCCTCCGCTGCACTTGGGTGCTTGTCTCTTGGCTGTCCTTGGTGAGAGGTCTCCTTTGCGCAATTGAGGTCTATTTGGAAGCCTGGTTTCTGGGCTGGTTTCTCTGCACAAACTGGTGTTTTCGTGATTCTCTCCAGGTGGGTGAAGAGAGACAGTTACCTCCCAGTGGGAAGTCACAACCTGAAAGCAGCAGCAAAAGCAAAACTGGGTTACGATCCAGTGGAGCTGGACCCTGAAGAGATGTGCCGGATGGCTACAGAGGAGCCCCAGGTATTTCCTCCCCGTGCTGTGTCGCCTCTGAGCAGTTGGAAAACAAGGCCAAGAGCAGCTGCCATAGGGATCAAACATTGAGGTTGAAGGCTTAGGAGATGTTCTTGCTTCATGCAGCAGGTTCTGAGAAATGAACTCCATCCGTCTCCACAAATTTCCACCACCTTAGAGTAGAACTTGAGCTCGTGAGGGTAAAGAACAGGGATTCTTTGAAGTGCTTCCAGCACTGGGGTTGCACGGTGTGTTTCTTGTATTTATTTACACCAGTGTGAGGTGGCAGCCACCACCTAAATCAGAAACACCATGAAGAGCCATGACTTGCTGGATGGACAAGAAATAGACCTAGTCCTTGAGATGTCATGGGCAGGTAACCTTTGCTGAAGCCCTGGAGCAGCCTTCTGCTTCCCAAGTATGGCAGCATCTGTGCCATGGGCTCATCCTCCCCATTTCTTAGAATCACCAAATCATTAAGGTTGGAAAAGACCTCCAAGATCATCAAGTCCATCTATCCAACATCATCATGACCACTAAACCATGTCCTCAAGTGCCACATCCACATGGTTTTTGAACACCTCCAGAGGTGGTGAGCATCCCCTCCCTGGGCAGCCTGTTCCAAGGCCTCACCACTCTCAGTAGAGAAATTCTTCTTCATGTCCAACCTAAACCTCTCCTAGCACAGCTTAAGCCCATTTTCTCTTGTCCTATTGCTAGTTACTTGGGAGAAGAGACCAACACCCACCTCACTACAACCTCCTTTCAGGTAGTTGTAGAGAGCAATAAGGTCCCTCCTCAGCCTCATCTTCTCCAGACTAAACAGCCCCAGGTCCCTCAGCTGCTCCTCATCAGACATGTTCTCCATGAAAGGTCCTTCACCAGCTTGGTTGCCCTTCTCTGGACCTGCTTCAGCACCTCATAGAATCATTGGGGTTGGAAAAGACCCTCAAGATCATGGAGTCCAAGCATTAACCCTACTCTGCCAATTTCACCACTAAGCCATATCCCCAAGCACCACATCTATACAGCTTTTAAACACCTCCAGGGATGGTGACTCAACCACCTCCCTGGGCAGCCTGTTCCAATGCCTGACAACGCTTTCAGTGAAAAAACTTTTCCTGCTGTCCAGTTTAAACCTCCCCTGGTGCAGCTTGAAGCCATTGCCTCTTGTTCTATAGGACCTCAGTGTCTTTCTTATCCTTCAGCACCCAAAACTGAACACAATACTCAATCTGTGGCCTCACCAACGCCAAGTACAGGGGCACAATGACCCCCCTGCTGCTGGGCACACTGGTTTTGATACTGGCCAGGGTGGTGTTGACCTTCTAGGCCACCTGGGCGAACAGGTTGTTCTTTAAGACCTAGGATGTGGAGAAATGCACCTTTCCCTTCTTCCCACTGGTACGAGCGTGTCCAGCAGGAAGAGATGAAAGGTTATTGTCGTTGAGCTGTTCTACCACACGTCACGGGGGATTCATTTACCTCTCACCCTTCTCCAACAGACCCTGGCCACCTACTCAGTGTCCGACGCGGTGGCTACCTACTACATGTACGTGAAGTACGTGCATCCGTTCATCTTCGCCTTGTGCACCATCATCCCCATGGAGCCTGATGAGGTGAGTGCATCATCTCCCACCCTGCAGGGACGGGTCTGACCTCCCCTTGGCAAGGAAGGAGGGAAGGTGGCTTTGGAGGCTGCTCCTTTCTCTCCACAGCCCTGGAGTGTTTTGAGAGAGGTGGCTCAGAACGAGAGACCTGAGGGTTGGCAGCACAGGGCTGGAGCAGGAAGGTATGGCTGATGCTCCATCCTCAGTCAAGTCTACTTGAGGTCTCGAGGTCATTCAGAGCCTTGTCTCCTGCTGGCTGTTGTCAGCTGCGGGGAGGTTGGTTGGGAACCTGTCTGTGCTAAGCATGTAGGAAATGTCCCTCTGTCCCCACCTGGTGTAGCTTACGAAGGCACTTGACAGTGGAGTAGTGTCAGGAGCTGATGGCAGCAGAGGTCTGGAGGTCCTCACTCTGGCCACAGCCTGCTCTCCTCCCAGCCAACATGGGGGAGTCAGTGTTGGCTTCTCAGCTTGCCCCCATCACCCTGTTGTGGGCTGCAGCTCTTCCTGCTGCACGTCTGTCACCAGCTGAAGCCATCTGGCTGTAAGGCCAGTCCGGTCCCACCTCTTGTTGAATCACAGGATGCTTTGGGTTGGAAGGAACCTTAAGAGATCATCTCTTCCAACCTCCCCCTGCCATGGGCAGCGACATCTTTGACTAAAGCAGGTTGCTCAAAGCTGCATCCAACCAGATCACAAACACTTTCAGGGATGGGGCACCCACGGCCTCTCTGGGCAACCCATGCCAGGGTCTCACCACCTTCAGAGTAAAGATTTTCTTCCTTCTATCTAACCTAAATCTACTCTGAGTTTAAAATTGGCTTTGGTGTCTCTCCTGCAGGTGTTAAGAAAAGGATCTGGGACACTGTGTGAGGCGCTGCTGATGGTTCAGGCCTATCATGCCAACATCATTTTCCCCAACAAGCAGGAGCAGGAATTCAACAAGCTCACAGAAGACGGCCACGTGCTGGACTCAGAGACGTACGTGGGAGGCCACGTGGAAGCTCTGGAGTCTGGGGTCTTCCGCAGTGACATCCCCTGCCGCTTCAAAATGGTGAGGGGCCACGCGGCCAACCGCTTTCCTTGCCAAGTGTGGTGGTGAGGAGCAACCCCCCACCAGTGTTACCATCTCCTGTGTGTCCCTGCTGGGCTTGGTCAGCACCTGTACTTCAGGAGACCTTGGGCACCTGAAGCTGCATGGAGCCAGGCTGGGAAGGGCTGAGAGGAGACCTCCCAGTGGCCATCTGTGCTTCACTGGGAGAGCAAGTGTCATGTATATCACTGGCTGGAAGCAAGCCAGACCTTGTTGACAGCAAGGAAGAGTGGTGAAGGGCTTTGGGTCTGGTGTTGAGTTAATGGTTCTTGGAAAAATATGCCTCTGTCCTCCCTCTGTCCTTCTTCCACCCAAACTAAGCTGCTTCTGAACACTTCCTGGAGATCTTTCACCTGTTTCTGGCTCATGTTGCTATCTCCACCACCTCCCCCTTGCCCTGCCTCATGCCTGCATTGTGCTCATGGACCCTTCAGTTTTCAGAGGTGGCTTCACCCTCTGCCATGTGGGATATTTTGGTGGTATCTAGAGAATGTGGATGTCATCTAGTGGAAGACCTTTGACAGGGTCCCCCCACAACATCCTTCTCTCCAGATTTGATGGGTGGACTGTTTGGTGGATAAAGAATTGGCTGGATGGTCGCATCCAGAGGGTAGTGGGCAACAGTTCAATGTCCAGCTCAATATTGCTGACAAGAGATGTCCCTCGGGGGTCCATACTGGGACCAGTGCTGTATAATATCTTCATCAGTGACATAAACAATGGGATCAAGTGCACTCTAAGGGAGTTTACAGATGACACCAAGCGAAGTGGTGCAGTTGACATGCTGGAAGGATGGGATTCATCCAGAGGGACCTGGACAGGTGGACCTGTGCAAACCTCATGAGGTTCAAGAAAGCCAAGTGCAGGGTCCTGCACCTGGGATGGGGCAACTCCTGATACCAGCCCAGGCTGGGGGGGAAGGGCTGGAGAGAGCCCTGGGGAGAAGGACCTGGGCGTGAGGAGCTGGAGCTGAGCCGGCCCCGTGCGCTGGCACCCAGCAGCCACTGGCACCCTGGGCAGCACCCCCAGCAGCGTGGGCAGCAGAGGAGCTGGGGATCCTGCCCCTCTGCTCCCAGGGCTCTGCTCTGGGGAGAGAGACCCCCATGCAGTGCTGGGGCCAGCTCGGGAGTGCTCAGCACAGCAGAGACAGGGACCTGGCGGAGCGGGGCCAGAGGAGCCCCAGCAATGCTGGGAGGGCTGGAACCCCTCTGCTGGGAGGCCAGGCTGGGAGAGCTG
>WTSP01005196.1:0-16909 GCA_025331215.1 Actenoides lindsayi
AAACTTTAAACCAGAGGATGATTTTCAAAAAAAAAAGAAAGTGGGAAAAAAAAAAAAAAAAAAAGTTTTTTTAATTTTGTGCCTTTTTTTTTTTTTTTTTTTTTTTTTTTTTTTTTGGTGACAATGTAGAAGTGCTTCTTGCACTGAAGAAATCATGTTCTTTTTTGTAGGCTTCTTTCCCTGAGAATATTACAGCCTTGGAGATTTAAGGATCTGTTCTGGGGAGAAGCCTACCTGTGGTTTTGCATTGAATCCTCCAAGGACTTTTTCCAGAAAAGACAGGGACATAGTCTATATATGAGGAACTGGTAAGGATCCGAGCTCTCTTGCTATGTCAAGCCATTAGAGGTTACACTGTCACTGTGTCTACTACTGTAGTGTTCACACCACTGCTATCATACAGCAATGCTTTTAATTTGTGATAACACTTTTAAAAATGATCAAAAATTTTAATTGCACTTCTGATGTCACAGTGTTGCAAAAGCACAATATGGTGGGTTTAAAGCACTTTGTCCTTTTGACATTCTTGTAACTTGTATCTCTACCTTTTACAGATGTCACATAACTTCTCACAATTCCAATTATTTTAAAGACAGATTTAAAGTTTTCTCAAATGAAAAATTTTCCAGCACTATATTCTTGCATTGCAAGAGAACCCCCACCCAAAACAGAGAACATTTTATAGTTTCAGTACACTTTTAATAAAAAGTCATTGTAAATTATTGTACTAGATTGAACTAGATGATCTTTAAGGTCCATTCCAACCCCGACAATTCTATGATTCTATGATTGTAATGTATTACACTGTTAATTATCCTGTCAGTTAGAAATTGTTTTAATGCATTTCCAAAATAAAATTCAAATATCAGTATCATAAATGTGTTTTGCACTGGTCTCATAATCCTATACAATACTGTTTTAAAAGAAGAAAGTGCATCATTCTCCCCCAAAATCCTGCTCTGACCTGTTTGCAATATTAATAACTCCTTTGTTTTCTAGATGCCAGACATTATTGAAGAAAACTTGATATACACTTTTTTTGTATGTTTAACAATATTTCTTCTGAAGATATGTCTTCTGAAGACCAATACCTTGAAAGTAAAGTTTATTTGATTTCCTGTAATCTCCAGTCTCTGTCTGTCCTTGTAGCAGATAGAACTTTTCTGTTACTGGGAAACTTTTGAGACCCCTTTGAATCCTATAATCTGTAATTCTGTGATTTCTAACTGGAATAGAAAATAGCCTACACAATGTTGTCTGGTCAACACCCCCACACACACCCCCCCCAGTAAAAACATGGGGTTTTATAACAGTTGAAGGGCATATATAAAATACTAGGAAAAAGATTATTGTTTACAGATTTTCAGACTTTTTACTACTTCCTCAAATTTTCCATAGCTGTTTGGCTAAGATGTTCACATGGAAATTTCAGATATGAAATATCTATAGTGACACTGAAGAAGATGTCAAGACTGTCATATTGAATGATTTTTCAGCTAATAGATCATTTCCTTAAAAAAATATAAGAAAAGAGACAAAAAAATCTGGATGATAGATCCAAATGAAAGAAATACAAGGAATGAATAAAGGAAAAGATAAAAAGAGAAGAGGAAAGGAACTAAATCAACTCATCATACCTTGAAGTGCAAACATCACAGGATATAATTCAGTTTTAGTGTTTTGCCTCATGCTAAGGATCTTTTTCAGTTTTTCACTACAACTGGGATCTGACATGACAATTTCTAGTTTTATACTTTTTCTTGATGTTGAAATACTTTTAGTGCAAGATCATAAGAGAGAAAAGAATCTTCATAGATTAGTGCTAATACGACTGATAAGGTCAGATATTAAATTATAAATTCTGAAATCCCTGTGGTATCATTCAAATTAATTGAAAAATGACTGAAAAGCCTTGTTCTCTTGCAGCTGCCTGCTAGTGAGAGAGGAAAGAAATGATAAGCAGGCTGAGGGATTTGAACCAGAAAATACCTCTTTACTACAAACCCATCAAAAGCAAATTCTCATGACATAAAATTAAAGTTCTTTATGACCAAGAGCCTGGTTACAATTGACTTGGAGAAAACTAGTGTTGCATAGTAGGCTCAGGAAATTCAGTTCAATGATATATTTCATATTAGTCCAGTGCTACCTCAGTCTTAGTAGTTCTGCTTCCTCAGTAAAGAAAGGTTATATCAACTTATGTGTGGGTTAAACACATTCTCCACACTTGGCAGCACTACACCAACAAAAGGGAGTAAACGTGTGACTTGTTAATGCCATCAGAGTACTCTGTGTTTACATTTAAAATCAATATTTTCTTTTACACTGTAGGTGACATATTCTTTGCAGTTAAGCCTGTCAATATGGTAGATGTCCTTGTAAATGAATAATGTGAACAAGAATTTTTTATTTTGTTAAACTTTTGGGTTTCTAAAAATGCTGGTATAGTCTTTATGAATGTATGGAATATAATTACACAAAGGCTGCCTCCTTTTTAGCCTGGTTTTCTGTATTACAGGGAAATAACATGGAGGTCCAAGCGAAATAAAACAAACTGGCTTTCTTCTACTGCCTTTTATTCTCAGGACCAAAATAAACCAACCAAACCCCCCCATCACCCCCAAACAAACAAAAACTCCCCACCAAATGATCAATAACCTAGAAAAGGTTGGGTTATAAACATTATTGCATATAGCAGTATTTATGTACATAGCATATATATATGCCTAAGAGCTCAAAATGTGAGGTTTTATTCTGCTGAAACATTATGAATGAGAAACCACAGGGGCTCCTGCAGCACTAATAGTTACTCTTAGAATACTCATATTTCTACACAGCTTTTAGTAACTTCTATACCATCTCAAAAATTCTTTTTCTTTGATCTAAAAGACTGATCTTATCCAGCAAAGCTGAAAGATTAAAAAATATGAAGATAACATTAAAATTGAGGAAACAATATTAAAAGAATATGTGGAATTGATTGATTTACAACAGTATTTCCTCCTGTTTCAATTAACAGAATGTAACTCTTGAGGGATATAGGCCAAATTTTTTTTTGTTCAGGGTTTTAAATACACAGACATATATCTAAAAAAAATAATTATTAAGTCTGTTTTCCTCTTATATTTTTTCAAATAATTTAGTGCCACATAGTTTCTTCTCTTGCCTTCCCTATTGTAATGGTATGACTGAGATCATCCTGCAGTCTTTATTTTAAGTAAGTTCCTATTTAGCTTGCACCTTTTATTTTCTGATTTTAAAAGATTTTATGCTTCTTTTCTTTATATTCCTACTTTTTTTCATGAAACTCTTAAGAAATTAATATTCTGAAGATTCTTTTTATTTGCATACATTTTAGAATAGCAGTTTTACATCTGCCTTATTTCTTAAGGAAAAGAAATAAGAGATTTCTGAAAGTAATGAAAAAAACCCCAACACTGATGTTTTTCCTTGAACCTGTCAGTTTTAAGGTGCTTGGAACAAGTCTTAATTTCAATCTAAATTATTTATTTTCATCATACTGTAGATGATGTTTCTTGGTAGAACTGTGTATTTCAAAAGATTTCAGAAAGTATAAACATATGCAAGATGAAAAATTGGTGGGTTTTTTCCCTCTATTGTCTTTAACTATTTGTTTAAATGTCAACAAGATATCAGAGGACATATTCTATTTTGAGTTTTATACCTTAACTTGCAGAAAACTGATGAAATACAAGTGAATATTTTCATATGCTTGAATACTCAAATTATATGTTACGTCTAATGATGATGTTTCCTCTTGCAAATAGGGGCAAACTGTATCGTTTGTACATGCGACAAATTCTTTCTTGATAGTAGCTTTATAGTAAAATAAATATCTTACACAGTTCATAGCAGTGCAACCATTTGCCGAGGTACCAGTGCCATTAGAGTTCAAATCTATTATTCTAAATCTACTACTCTAAATATTTTTATTTTTTTTCTGACCTCTGCTGTATGAAGAAATTGCTGATTCCATACTCTTCACCTCAGAACATTCATAAAAATGTAAAAAAACCTGAATTAATCTACCCATTACCTAGTAGTGGCATTGTCATCCCCAAAAACAAAAGCCAAAAATGAAGAGAAGGAAAGATTGCTGGCCACCTCTAGTAAAGGCAGTGATAAAGGTTCCCCTAGAAGTCCTTGAAAATATAAGCTCTACTAGAGATCTTTTTTCAAAGGTGAATGCCGGGAAGGAGTAACACTTCTTGACGCTACTGGATTGCCTAGCAGCAAGTGGAACGTTATCATCAAATAAGAAAAAAGTATGTAAGAAGGGTTAAGGCAAAAGGTCCAGCATGCTATCTCAAATAGTGGTATCAGTAACTTGACAGTATGAGATAAAAAAACCCCATCCATCTAGCATCTATGAGTCTGTACTTATGGATCAGAAATAATACCTTTACTTTTATTATCTCTTCTCTTTTTTGCATTTCTTCCTGGTTTTTTGTTTTGCTTTGGTTTTTTTTAATCAAAAGGAAGTTTGGAGGAAGCTTATACAGTGATATTCATAGAAGCACTTCTGGAAAACACAAAATAATAACTTTTTTTAAAAAGTCTATGCATCTGAATCTAGATTGCTTAGGAAAGTACCTATACTCCTGAAATTAATGTGGAAAATCATGAAGTTTAAGTTCCTGAGTTTGCAGGACTGTATGACCAGGACAACTAAATACTGCAATGTGTATTAAGGGCTGAGTTTGGACAGCTGTATAACTACTTGATTGTTAAAAATACTGTTTGTTTAGGCTGATTTTACATCCTTTGGATATAAAAGCATTTCAAGAACTCTTGAAAAATCTGAATGATTCAAACTTTAAAGAAAAAAAAAAATCACCTCACCTTACTCTATTCCCTTGCTACTACATAAAAGAAGCTTTCCCTACTGTCAGTGTTCCAAAAAAAACCCCAAGCAACAGAACAAAACAAAATAAGATAAATAAAAATCTTCACGTGAAGCAAAAGTCCAAAAATTCATGTTCTGAAGAGAAGCAGAGGGCTACTTGCTGAGGCACAAAGTGGCCATCATGTATCAGACATCAAGTTAATGTCAAAGTATCATGAAATCTAATACAATGTTAATTTCATCTGATCTATTATGAATAGTATTTGACTATAAGCAAATACTTTAAAAAATAACACCACTGAATAGTGCTTGCAACCAAAGGAAATCCTGACTACCTTTCTGTGAAGTGGAGGAAAGTTGTGCTTAAGGATCTAACTGAATATGTTTCACCTTGTAGTTTTCTACTACAAGGTGAAATTATTATAATCATGTAGAAGAAACATAGAACCAGTCCATTTAAAGTTTCTAAATATTTCTTTATTATTCATATTATTTTCTAAATATAGTGGCTAAATATTTCCATCTTTCCCAGATTTTGAATTTTTAACAAGTCAAGTATTTAAAGTGATCTAATATTACAGGATCAAAGGGGAAAAATCATAAAATAAAGTGTAACCAATTTACTAAAACTACTTTACTAATTTATTAAAACTACAACACAGTCATTTTATCACATCAGTAAGTATGACTGTCTTGTCTCTGAACATTTAAAAACCTAGAACATTTCTACTAGAACTTTTATGGTTTGCACAGATTAGAACAAATATAAAAGAAATGGTAGTGAAAGGATAAAAGTTTCTAAAGCCAAATATTTTACCTCTTTACTGACTAGGCAACATTCAAAGACATCTGTTCAAGTTTCAGAACTTCACTGAGGTAGAACTGATTTGTTGAAAAACTGATTAAATTTTAATTGATTTATTTGTCCTTATCTTTGATAGAAACTAAAATGTCAGTGTATGGAATAATTTTACACCATTATGCTTGGCATTGGCCTCCTATCACAAATATGCCTTAAAATAACTTCATGCAGTAACCCTACTACTGTAGTGCATAGTTTTACCAATTCTTTGTTCCATTTTCTTGCACGTGAAAACAATTTCAGGTTTTATTATCTTCATATGTTTTATTATATCTCAGGAGGAAGGCAGAATGCAAGGACGGTAGGAAGAAGATTGAGCTGGAAAATTTAGTATCAATTTGGCTACCTTTTTTAGAGACACAGCACATGACAAAAATATTTTTGAAATAAATATTTTAAGTAATAATTGAAGGAGAAAATAAAGTGAGGTGAGTTTATCTAACCCAGCCTCATTTTATTTAATATATGATTAGTGGAAAAAGACAAAAACTTGGAAAAGAAGCCATCCCAGGACTAAAGAACATGGGGTTAATTGCTCTGTAAATGTGGGGATGAGTAGCTAAGGAAACAAGTTTATATCACAATTCTAACATACAAATGACTTAATTATAATGAATCTTTATGATGAAAGCTGATCATGTTTCACTTTGGAAAAAAAAAGTATTAGAAGTTATATTAGACTATAAGATACAATATCTGTGCTTGGTTTTCTTTTCTTGTCCCTTCTTCCCACTCCTTCAGAATAGTATTTTTTGAAATATATTACATTGTAATTTCTAAAAGATGTACATGTTACTTGAGACCACGGGGAGTGCTGAATTGATCAGAACTGAATTGCCAATAGAGTCTAACCTATTGCAGTACAAGATCATCCTTGGTGCACTATTGCTTTTAGCTTTAGGCACTGATTTAGCAATAATATTTTAATACATTACAGAAGCTTACTTCTTTGATCTGGATAATAGAGTCTCTAAAAAGTCTTTGGTTCTAACTGTCTTACATGGCTCAGTAAGAGCTTAAGATGCCATCAGAATTTTGTGGTCAAAAGTAATTCGTCTAATATCCAAAAAAGTGATTATTGTTTTCTTATAGTTTTCTTGCAATCTGTACATCAGGAGACTAGTTCTTTTCTTTCAATAGCAGGTGTTATTAATATCAGTGATGGAGGTGTTTACAGATCTTGTTTTTCTTCTGCATGTGAAGTACAGACAATTTTTAAATTAATTATTTAAAAAAAAAAAAAATATACAAAATGTTGTCTTGATTTTCCTCTAATGGTGTGTTTGAATGTTTCAAAAACTCAAGCAGCAATACAGGAATCTTGTATCTTTTTCTTTTAAGTTTGTTTCCTAAGACCAGTTTTGTTTATACTCTGATTATGGTTTATATTTTAGCCCAATTTTGATTCAATTACTCTTAGGTCTGAATTAAGTAAAGTTACTTTGAAAAAATTAGTAAGAGCATTTTCCCAGAAAAGACAGTAAGATGTTATCTTACGTTACAGTTATGTGTCTTATTTCCCTTTATGTCTACATACTTTCAGAAAACCTGATTCTTTGACATTTCTGATACAGAGAATTTAAGGGAATTCCTTCTTCTCCCATTGTAGTGTATGGATTATATTGCCCATATAAAAATAAAAGAATATTGTACAAATGACAGGAATTTATGGTTATGAAAACATTTAGAGGGGAAAAAACCTGTGCTGAATATGTTTATTTGTGAAGCCCATCATGACTTTACTGAATCTCAATAGAAATTCAAATGGCATGAAAGAAAATAGAGTGACAGCATTTTCAGCCCTGAGCAACAGGAACAAGTGAAACAAATCATCCATCCACTATGAGGCAGCCATTTGTGAAATATGTAATTGATTATTTAAAAGAAAAACAGTATAATAAGCTCAGTACAAAAGGGAAGAAAACAACAAGGACCTTTGACAAAAAGCTAGAGGACAAGAAAATGAAGGATTTCCAACACATAGAAGAAAGAGAAAAGAAAGAAGAAAAATAAAAGTACAGGAAAAGGAAAGAGAAAGAAACCTTAAGGCTTGTGTTTTGGGCTCTGAGATAACAAAGCACAAAGTTATTATGTTCTCCCTGAATTATTCCTGTGACTTCCCAAAAGTTTTTTTATAGAATCACATAGCCACACATTACAGAAATAGAAATATTTTCAGTAGGTAAATGTCATGATTAATATATAATACTATTAATAATATTGTCCTTTATGGCAGTCATCCAGGAAAAAAAAAAGCACCTTTGTTTGTGAATGTATCTCTCTGGATTACCTTTATTAAAAACCTGACAAAAGAAAAGGCAACACTCAATAAATCAAATGTTAAATAACTACGGTTATTCAATACACTATAACTTCCCGTAGAACAGTTCTGTATTTTGATTATGACGATAATTCTTTTCCTTTATTTTCTCTGCATTAGGCCCTTCCATTCATTGGAATTCCAATGAAGCATTTCATTCTTTTGTAATTTTCATTTTTCTCCATATAACTGCCACATATGTGTTTGTGGTCACATATGTATTTGTGTGCCACATTTGTATTTGTCACACTTTTTTGGAAGGTATGTCACCTCACAGATGAATCAAAAGATTCTCAACACACTTACTTAAATAATCCAACTGACTACTTTCCAGCTCATTAACAGTTTTACCAAGTAATTCTCACTACTAAATGTTTTATAGAGTATTTTCTTTGAGATAGCATAAGCACATTCAAATAAATTGAAACTTTCAGCATATTGAGGATGGACAAGATTTTCCTTAAATACAAACATATGAGATATGCTCAAGTGAAAAAAAAGCTGCAGAAGAAAAACTTTGGGGCAATTAATAAAAGCGAATTGGCGCAGTCAGCAGTGGATTCCTCTGTTCTGTCAGCATCTGTTGGGAATATATTACTGAAATTGCTGCTTTTAGCAACGACTCCTGTAGGACAGAGCAAGAGAGAAACAAGGCAGCATTGCTCTGGGAGGAACCTTCTTCAGACATGATAGCTAGTGCAGTCCTGTCATTTTCAATCAAAACTGAGATTGTCATAGAAAAACATCTGCCTATTAGGTTTCCCTTTCATTTTTTAAAAAAAAACCATAAATCCTTCAGTATCCTGACTTGATTAGGTAAGACTTGCTTCATTCTTCCCTCTCATTTTATTACATACACCTGCATAAATGGCTGCAGTGAAACTTCATCTCTGTCTACTTAAATGTCTGTAAATGTTCCACTGCTCTCAAAACAAAAACAAAACCCAGGAAACCCCAAAGTCTTATTTTTTTATTTAAAACAAAGGAATTAAAAAAAAATTAAAAAATTCCAACTTCCTTTAAATAGGTATAACCAGGAAATACCAACATACTTTCTAACAGTATATTGCCCCCCCCCCCCCCATTTTCCTCAAGGCTTGAAGAAAAAGAAAAAAGTGATTCTGCTATGACACAGAGAATGCAGAATTTCAAGAAATGTTCATTCTTTTGAAAAAAGTAAATAAAATTATTTTGAGAGTTACTAATGCAACTGATAACAACTTCAATTTCATTTATAAATGAATGAAGTAGCTGCTTTTACAGCCTTCAGTTATGCAAAATATGATTGACTGAAGATATTACAAAAAGGACAATGGTTTTTTTCCCAATCTAAAAAAATAACATTTTTCTTTCTTCATATTCACCATTTTTCTTCTATGGATTTATAGCTATATGTCCAAAAAGTTCTATGTAGAAAATATAAATGAAACCTTTTAATAACAATAATGTGATTAAAACTCTTTATTGTAATATAGATACTATTAAATGCATGATAGTAATTATTCTGCATGTGAATTTAATTAGATTAATAAGACATTACTCTGTATTTTAAATAGTAATTCAAATACATTCAGATCTTTTTAAGACAGTATTGAAAAACACAAGAAATTCCTTTAAATAATATAATAATCACTGCTTCTGGCCTAATTTTTTTTTATTCTATCAGTATATATAATCTTGTTTCTGGAATTAGTCTTCATAACATATGTAATGATTGAAATGTAATGATTGACTGAAGAAAATGACTGTCCTGTACAAAGAAATTTATAAAGGACAGATATTCTTCTTCCTACACATATAAAAGACCACAATCAAGAAATCTTAAAGCTTCTTTATTTCTAAATACAAAACAAATAATTAGTATTTTTTATAGATTCATTTAGTTGTAATAAATTTAAGTAATCAACAATGAGATTCTAAAAAGGAATACAATTTTAAATATGTGTATTAATAAGAAGACAATATATTTCATGTTATTGTATTTGTAATACATAATATTCTGGATGCAAGTAATTTTATTACCTGAATGTTAGGGGCTGATATTTTACAGAATGTAAATATGAGCTAGTTCCTGTTGGCTATATATTTTAAAATAAGATTTATTTAAGGTAAGAAGTTGCATGGTAAAGTTGCAGTAAAGATATATTATCTAATTTATTTTTTTTTAAGAAAAAAACTTAGCTGATCTCTACAGAATATTATTTCATGTTGTTTTAATTATCATATGCAATTTAGACATTTTCATGAATCTATATGAAAAAGATATATTGTGAATTTGGAGTGAACTATTGTGTAAAACACTTGAAGATGACTGCTGAAAGGGTCTGTATACCCAAATGATTATTAAAATTGAAAACTTACTTTTCCATTAACATTTTCTATTTTACCATCTTAAAAAGAGTGGAAGTCGATTTCAGCAGAACATCCTGTGGGGAAATTAGTTCATTTTGCTAAAGTATCTTAATAATTACAGTGACATCAAGGTTAATTGCTTAATCTGTATTGCCATAGTGCAGTCCTGTAGAAATCCCAACACAATCTGTTCTATAATTAGTGCCAGAATATCCATATATAGAACTGTATTTAGAAGCTGTAACCTAAATAAAGAAAAAAAGAACTGATATGATTAATAAATAAGTTTTATAAAAGTGTGGGTTATGTGTATATATATAAACAGGAAGGAAAAAGGTAGATTTCAGAAAACAGAGCTCTTACAAACATGGTATATTAAACCTTCGAGGAGATACAACCAGCTAAGGTAGAAAATAACTTCAAGTAAGATGGTTTTTCTCCCTATTCTTTTTCCAGCTCCAGAATCTGACAGCTAGCCAACACCGTCATATTTGCGACAAGTTCCATTTTCATAATGCGGTACATGACAATAAGTAAGTGTCTTAGACAAATTATGCTTAGGTCCTACATAAGATTAATAGATATTTGTCTGCAAAATGTAGCAATTACATTATAGGAAACATTCTTTCATATGAATACATTCAAGCTGAATGTATACACATTTTGTTTTAACTCTTCAGGGCAATTACAGTTCAGGTCCTTCATATTACTTCAAAATGTCATCAACTTGATTAACTCAGTTCAAAATGCAAAACTTCCAGATACATCAAAGTTGTGCATGAACAATCCAGTGCTGTTTAAGTATTTGGTATTTAAACTTACTACTTGAGACCAAAATCGACTTTTGATTACCATTGTAAATGTCTTTAGTTGTCATATTGTAGGTGCAAATGGCACTTCGGTATTTTTCACTACATCATCAGTCTCTTCATTACACATCTCTTCATTTTTCTTAATAAATGTTTTACTAGTTTTGTTTCTATTGCTTCACAGAACTGGCCAGGCCAGCATGTGGAGTTTTGGTCATAAAATTAATCTCTCTTTTTCTTCATTCTGAGTTTCTCCTCTCTGGTATTCCTGTTCGATTTCATTGCATCCACATCATTGATTTTCTGCACTTTATCTTTCCACTTGCATTTTCTTTATATATTCCGAAATACTCCTCCATTTCTGTATTATTATTTTTCTGTGAAAATATTCTATTTTATTTACTATGCAGTAGTTCTTTGGTGTATTTTCTCCATAGAACCTCCCTCTGAATTCCCTAAATGCACAGTAATTGGTTCCTCCATGCTGCTACCAGAAACTGATAGACTTAATATGCTTTGCTTGTGCCATGTCAGAAAAAAAGGTGGTCAGAATTTATAACAAATTGTAAAGATTCTTCTCCTTCATATTTGGGGTTATTTAAATAATATTGCCTATTAATGAGTTTACAGATTTGTATTACATTGGCGCATTTCATTAATGCATGATCCCATGTGGTTTTATTGACTGTTCAAATCCTGAAGACATGCCTTTCCAAGGAACAATGTGTTGCCCCTGATAACTCAGGACGACACAATGGCTCCCTTCCTGCTCTCTGCACCTTTTTGGAAACTGTGGGTTCATTTCCACATTACTGCTTCATGTTAGTCATCAGTTCTTGCTGAATATGTATTATATCTGAGGCAGAAGCTGTGGGCTACTCAGTATTAGCTAACATGGTTTTCAAATAACCAGTATCTGGAGACATAAAATGGCAATCGGATCTGTAATAATCAGTAGAATAATTGATCTTATTTTCTAAAGGCTGATAAAGAGAAATGTTAAGACATTCACTAAGTATTTAGCAACACATAAAAGAAATTCTACTTTTAATAAAAAAACTTTCTACACATTATATTCCATTTTTACAGAAGTTGGGATAAGTAAATCACAGCAAGCACTAATCTCAAATATGCACCTCTGAAAAATATGGCAATGGAACAAAACATGTCATCCTTTACTGTGTTTTGTACAGCAGAACTGAAAAATAGAGCCTGTATCCTTGAAAACATACACTCGTTACACCTCTTCAGATACACATTCCATTATCAGTGTTAAGCTCAATTATTGGTATTACTGTGCTAAAATCTGACAATGGTTTGACTGCATTGGATACTACAGCTTTTACACTGAGGAAGATGAGAGGCAAATTAACCTTAATTTTACAAAGGGGAGAACTTTGTCCTTACTGCTCTTGAGTGCATATTCTCCAAATTGTGATCATTAAATAAGGAAATGTCTCCAATGACACATACTTTAAATTACCAAATGCCATTTTCACATGCCTTATCAATCTCTATCCATCTATGTATCTATTTCAGTAATTTTGAAAGCATATACCTTTACAGCATATAGATGTCACAGAGAAATACAACCAGAGATGGAAATGTTAGTACTTTTGAACATGGAAACTTTCAAAATAACCAGTTTTTTTATAGCAGTAGCTAAGACTGTCATGCATTCAAAAATAAAATGAGCAAAACTTTGATTTTCCTGCATTTTATTTAATTATTGCCTCTTATTCTGTGTTTAATCATCTCCATCTCCAGGGAAAAAGGAATCAACTCTCTAATAACTTGCAGCAGTTTTCATTTAAATGGTATTGTAACTAAATATCACTTTAATTTTGAATGCTCATACAACGTGGCAGGAATTTATGCACTTTACAATGCATTTACCATAGCAGTTAAGAGACTGTTGTTGAGAAATTCATATGAATCTCTTTCACCTCTACAAAAGTTCCATTCTTTCCATTTTCTTTTAAAAGGCAGTTGCTAACTTGGTACATTTATTTTGGCAGTCAAACTGCAATTATTAATGTGCAATATTATCAAAGTAGAAAGTGAAAACCTAGCACAGCAGTGAGTCTATACTTGCATATAATTGCAGGGTTGTTTTTATCTTTTCCAAAAGCCAAAAAATAATGACTTCCAAAAGACTGTGACTCTTAGTAATGCCCTAAGCTTTTTAAAAAGCATATTTTAATATGTTTGTAGCTGAATAATATTATTTGGGTCTCTATTTTCATGTCCTTTTAACCACATATACTGCTTAAAAAAGTTTTGTAGTTTGCAAGATACTATACTGGTTTAAATCAGGTAACTGCTAACAGGAATAAGTTCTTAGCTTTGTTGCTTACTTACTGCAATATATTGAACATTACCCCTTATTTTAAAGGTACATAGAGCCTTTTAGTTTGTACTTTCTTGTAAATCACTTTGGTTTTTTTTCAAAAACACATACAGCAGAAGCTGAGGTGAGATCTGGTTAAATGAGATTTAGGCAGTTGATTTTAAAACTTTACTAACAAGCTGATTTTTAGTACAGTATTTCTAACTTTTGATAAGAAGTACCTGTCATAGGCATGTAAGTTCTTTCAAACTGTGCAGTGTTGTGTGATTTCAGATTTCAGTAAAAAACTAAGCACACTTTGACTTACTTATTTTAAAAATATCAAATCTTAGATAATAAAAAAATGATTATACATAATACAAAACCATTTTCATATTTAACTAATACTAAGCAAATTATTATTTATTTTTTTTAACCAAGACTTTAATGTACAACATTAAACAATGTGTTTACAAGGTACCTCCTGTTATTTTCATTGGGAAAGGCATCTGCTGTTCATCCTTAAAAGGTCACAGTTTTGGCTTCCTTGACTGAATCAATATGGCCTACATGTCTCTGCATTAGAATAAACAGCCAGTGCTGCCTCTTCTTTTTTTCAGATGAAGTACTTGTTATTCCTGATCTCCTCTTGCATCTGGGTCAGGTCTTTTCCCACATTCATAGTCGATGCATTAGGTGACCAAAATGACTGTAAGGACAAGCAGAACACTGGAGCAATGTTAATGAAGTTGTATATGACTGATTGGACGACCTCAGCAAAAAATTGATCTTCCTATCACCTCTCTGAGTCTACTAATGTCATGTTGTTTTTTCAGAGACTTAAGCCTACTTGATAGACTTGTTCTCAGGTATTCCATTCTGATCTCAGAAGGAGTAGAGGGTGAGGTGATAGGCAAGGTCACTGGTTATTGAACTGAAATTAATTAAATGATGAATGGCCTTTCGCAATAATCATTACCATACAATTATTTCAACACATACTGAGGGTCTCCTACTCAATGCAGGACCACGTTCAGCTGAATTTTGACTGTCTCCAAGGATAGAGACATTACAACCTCTCTGGGTAACCTGTTCCAGTGTCGGACTATGATCACAGTAGAAGTTTTTTCTTATGGTTGAGTAGAATTTTCTTGAATTTATTCCCATTAACTCTTGTCCTGTCACTAAGTGTGACTGAAAAGAGTCTAACTCCATCTTCTTTACTCCATCCTATTGGAAATTTCTATACATTTTTCTCTCTCTCACTTTCAGTCAGCCTTGAACTGTTTTTTGGGGGGTTTGAAGTGGGTTAAGGCTTTGTTTGTTTTACTGATTCTTTGGTTTGGGTTTTTTTGTTTGTTTGTTTGGGGGTTATTTGTTTGTTTGTGGTTTTTTCTCTCTTATGCAAATTGCCATGTTTTAGAATTAAAGTTTCGTAAGGTCAGAGAATAAAATCTTAGACCACACCACAATTATTCAGCTAGATATCAATGGAAGAAAAAACATTTGAAGAAAATAATCAGATTCCTTCATCATTTTGTATTCATTTTAGTTCATTGCATTAGAGCTTTAAAAGTTTAAAAATCTTTAGTATGTATTCCTGATAGATTTAGGAATGTATTTAATGAAGACTGGCATTCTTAGTGTTCTGATAATTAAAAAAATTACCTTGACAGAATAGGGAACACATTTCTTTAAAAGCATGATGAAAAGTTAAAACTATAATTTAGACCTTTTCAGACCAATCTCTAGATTGTTGAATAATACACAATGTCATTTGGGATAATTGTTGGGAATATGTACAATAGCACCTGCATTAAACTATATTTCTAACAAGTTTTATAGACTTCAAGTAGTAAGAAAATTAATGAGACTCACAAGGGTAGTCTGTTCTATCATTATTTTAAGTCACGGAATCACAGAATCACAGAATTACTGGATAAGACCTCTGAGATCATCAGGTCCAGCCTATGACCCAACACTGCCACATTAGCTAGACCATGGCACTAAGTGCCACATCTAGCATTTTTTTAAACACATCCAGGGACAGTGACTCCACCACTTCCCTGGGCAGTCCATTCCAATATCTGATCGCCTTCTCTGTCAGGAAGTGCTTCCTGATATCCAATCAAAACCTCCTCTGGCACAGCTTCAGGCGATGCCCTCATCCTGTCACTAGATGCCTGGGATAAGAGCCTGACCCCCACCTGACTACAACCTCCCTTCAGATAGTTGTAGAGAGTGACAAGGTCCCCCCTGAGTGTCCTCTTCTCCAGGCTGTCCTCTAACTCTTTAGCTTCTAAATTTTTCACAGAATAACAATGTGTTTCCTTTTGGCAGTACTATTATTCACACACCTGTTTATTCTGAATTGCTTTGTTAATCTGATATATAATACTGGTTTGCAAGCAGTAGTAGTGGCACAAAAGTGTGGAGGAATGTACAGCTGAGAGTATGAATTCAGGAATACCTGAAGTCAAAGCTAATATCAAAGGAAAAGGAGAATGTGTAGCTTGAGATAAGCATCTTTTGTGGACCAATTGTAGCATAACTATTTGGTTTTGATTTGGTGTGGCTGGATTCTGGGAAAAAGGGGATAGTGAATATTATCATATATAAACAGAGCTGCTCAATTAAATGGGAATATATGTATATGTATTTGCTTTCTCTATTTCTTGTGAGTTAAGTGAAAAATACTGTGAATATGTGTTGTCTTGTCAGTTTTGGAATCAACTCTTTTTTTTTCTCAGAAATTAGTTGTTTACCATTGATAAACAAAGATTGACATAGTAATGAAAAAAAACCCCAGTAACTTACAGAGATTTAAGGGTCTGAGTTATACAGAAGATCAGAGTAGATGATCTAATTACTTGTTAGTACAACTTGAAACCAGTTATTGCATCTGAGTAGCTGAAATTATTAAAGTAAAGACAGACAAAGGAGACAAATATAAGAGTTTAAAATTTTGCCTAAAAATCTTCTCCTACCACTGAGAAGCAGCATCCTAAGGCCTGTAATATTCCCAATGTTAGCGATGTACCCTTATATAGTTTCTCATTTTCCAGGTACAAACAGATAAATAGGCATCTCTTAAGTTGATTAATCACACTGAAATCACATTAATCACCTTGAAAGGAGGTGTTTTGATTCAGTGAGATAATTCACAGAAGGAAGTGACAATTAGCTTTTCTCCTTGCTTTGTTTTGAGTTGGCTGAAATTAAATGAAAGAACAACACACAACACCTGGTTTGGGCCTCTGCATATTTTTCAAATTGGTTTCTAACTTTGATTATATTTTATTTTATTTTATTTTATTTTATTTTATTTTATTTTATTTTATTTTATTTTATTTATTTTATTTTATTTTAT
>WTSP01005197.1:0-10572 GCA_025331215.1 Actenoides lindsayi
GGGGGGTCGGTCACCCCCGTCCTCTGCGGGTCCCACCGCTTCTTTTTGCTCCCCGCTGCCTCCCCGCACTGTGCTGCTCGCTGTGGGCCCTCCCCAGGGCACGGTACGGTTCTGTGCTGTCCTCCCTGGGGCCATTCCAGCCCCACACCTGAACTGCCCCTCTCATCTGCTCCGTGGGACAGCACAGGGCCTGTCTGATGCTGCCTGGGTGACCCCCAGCACACCTTCCTGCCACAGAGACTCGGGCTGCTCCGCCTGCCCTGTCATGCCATCAGGAAAGGCCTGGTGCTCCTGTTCCCCCACTCGTTGTCCTGCTCCTGTCCCCCAGTCTCTTCCTGAGGAGCAATTGAATGCTGCTCTCCCTTTCCTGTGTGAGTGGGGAAGGTGCTATGGTCTTGTCATCTACTTTCCCACCCAGCTGAGAAGCTCTAACGCCCCTCACGTCCATGCCCCTCACGTCCATGCCCCATGGAGCTCTGAGACCTTTCTGGTGGCCCTGGGCAGTCTGCACTCTGAACAAAATGATGGGAGACTGACACTCCCCCCTGAGCTTTCTGTGCTTGTACTGGGGATACTGGTGCCGCATGGTGGGAAAGGGCTCCCCAAGTGACGCAGAAGTTACCCTGGAGGAGTTATAACCTCCAGTATAACCAGTAAAATTTGCATCCTTGCCACAAAGCGGAGTGCTTGCAGGAGCCAGCAGCCTTGGCCTCCATCCTGTGCTGGAGACCAGGACCTGTCTGGCTGCAGCTGAGGTGTCCACAGTGGTTGTTCTTGCTTCAACTAGTTTAGCTCGTTGAGCTTTTTAATAGCAATTTCTCCATCTTTCGGTCGTTCAGCTTCCAGCTCGTTCCATTAATCGTCCTTTGCTGCCTCTTAGTTACTGCTGGGTGATTTATCATCACTTGCACTTATGTGTATTTTCATTAACACTGGGATTTTTTTCAGCCACTGGTGTGGTTTGTCTATCCCATTCTCCAAAGCATGTGTTTTCTTTTTGACAGCTTACTGGGAATGAGAGTGAACAATGTTTATGATGTGGACAACAAGACTTACCTTATCCGCCTTCAAAAGTAAGAGCTCCTTTACATTTCTCTCTGCTGTTCCTGTACATATGAAAACTAGATTTTGTTGTATGTGTCTTGTTTCCATTGATTGGTGTTTGGCTTCTCTGTCTAGTTTTCAGTGAAATTCTTTTGTTCTTTGATAAAATGAGGTCATTTTTACCTGGGAAGTTCTGGGGAGGTAGCATGGGAGGTGTGAAATACTGCAGAAAACATACCAAAGTCCAAAAGTGCTACTGTAAAAACACACAATTGTTATTGTTTCTTATTGTGGGGAGAGAAGAGAGGAGTTGGTGGGATGAAAAGCAACACTTAGCAAGTGATACTGGTGCCCAGGCCAACTGGGAGGCAGGGCTCATGTCCTGCCAGTAACCTGTCCACACCAGCGGGGTCTGAGCTGGACTCTTGTTCACCTGCTTGACTCCACTTGTGTTAGAGAATTGCTAACTCCGTTGCTTGCCAGGCGTTTTGCTTGGCCAGATTATCCATAACCGTACAAACTGGATGCCCTTTCACTGTGAAGGGCTTTACCAGTTTTGACACCAGTGTTTTCTGTGGGTAGCGGAGTATGGTGTGTGGTGAGGGGTGGCTGCTCGGGTGCTGAGTGCTGAGTCTTTTCTCTTTTGTTACCAGACCGGACTGCAAGGCCACGCTGCTGCTGGAATCCGGTATTCGCATTCACACGACGGAGTTTGAGTGGCCAAAGAACATGATGCCATCTAGCTTTGCCATGAAGGTAAAGGAACCAGCAGCTTCTTTTTGATAAGAAAGCAACGTTCGTGTTCTGTCCTTGGAGAAAATAGTGGAAGGGTTTGCCTGCTGGATCCTGATCCAAGCTGGTGACTGAAGAGAAGAGCAAATGTGGGCACTGATGTTCAGAGCCTGAAACAATCAAAATGTAAATTGACAGAGACTAATGGTAATCTGCTGGACACTTTCTGGGACACCCACACCTTTTGGAGTTTTACTCCAGCAAAGCCCTTGTCATTCCAGTTGGATTGTCCAAATTTTCAAGCCCTGGACAGAGCACCCTATGTTAATTAATAGCGGTGACAGGACAAGGGGTGATGGCTTTAAACTGGAGCAGGGCAGATTTGGATTAGACGTTAGGGAGAATTTCTGTACTGTGAGGGTGGTGAGACACTGGAATGGGTTACCCAGAGAAGCTGTGGATGCCCCATCACTGCAAGTGTTTAAGCCCAAGCTGGATGGGGCTCTGAGCAACCTGCTCTAGTGGGAGGTGTCCCTGCCCATGGCAGGGGGGTTGGAATGACGTGATCTTTAAGGTCCCTTTTAATCCTGACAATTCTGTGATTCTATTAAGAAGTGGTCAGTGTCACAGGAGGAATCTATAGCTAAGAACATATTTCAGGAACAAATGTCACGAGCAGGTCTGTCTGCATCACCTCCCAGTCACGTTCTCCGTTCTTGCCAGTGCCGTAAGCATTTAAAGACCAGAAGGCTCGTCGGTGTGAACCAGCTGGGTATAGACAGGATCGTGGATTTCCAGTTCGGAAGCGACGAAGCCGCTTACCACCTGATCGTGGAGCTGTACGACAGGGTGAGTGCCGCTCTCTCTCAGCATCTCCTCTGGAAGCCGGGAGGTGAGGTGAGCACGGCCTTTTGCTGATGGTCCTCCCCACCCCGGGGCTGTGCTCGCAGGGGAACGTCGTCCTGACGGACCACGAGTACATCATTTTAAACATCCTGAGGTTTCGCACGGACGAAGCGGATGAGGTCAGGTTTGCGGTCCGGGAACGATACCCCGTCGACAGCGCCAAAGCGCCCGCGCCTCTGCCCACTTTGGAAAGGTAATTGCTTTCAGATGGGGGGTGTGTGTGTGTGTTGGAATGAACCCAGATTCCTCGGGACTTGTGCAAGGCAGCGTGGCTTTAGGTCATCTTTTCACATCGCAGAATGTTAGGGATCGGAAGATCACCGAGTCCAACCCCCCTCCAGAGCAGGATCACCTAGAGCAGGTCACACAGGAACGTGTCCAGGAGGGGTTTGAATGTCTCCAGAGAAGGAGAGCCCACAACATCTCTGGGCAGCCTGTTCCACTGTCCTGTTACCCTCACTGTGAAGAAGTTTTTTCTCATATTCACGTGGAATCTCCTGTGTTCCAGCTTGCACCTGTTGCCCCTTGTCCTATCATCGGATGTCACTGAGCAGAGCCTGGGTCCTTCCTCCTGACGCTCGCCCTTTGCATGTTTATAAGCATTCATGAGGTCACCCCTCAGTCTCCTCCAAGCTAAAGAGCCCCAGCTCCCTCAGCATTTCCTCAGCAGGGAGATGTTCCACTCCCTTAATCATCCTTGTGGCTTTGCATGGGACTCTCTCAAGCAGTTCCCTGTCCTTCTTGAACTGGGGAGCCCAGAACTGGACACAATATTCCAGATGCGGTCTCACCAGGGCAGAGTAAAGGGGGAGGAGAACCTCTCTGGACCTTCTAACCACACCCCTTCTGATACACCCCAGGATGCCACTGGCCTTCTCGGCCACAAGAGCACATTGCTGGCTCATGGTCACCCTGCTGTCCACCAGGACCCCCAGGTCCCTTTCCCCTACACTGCTTTCCAACAGGTCAGTCCCCAACCTGTACTGGTACCTGGGCTTGTTCTTGTCCTGGTGCAAGACTCTGCACTTGCCCTTGTTATATTTCATTAAATTTCTCCCCGCCCAACTCTCCAGCCTGTCCAGATCATTTTGCGTTTCTTTGTTTATAAACCTGAAAAGGTTTGGTAGCTTGTAAGCAATACAGCGTGGCCTTAAAACTCCTTGTTCTCTCAGAATGGCAACTCTCCCTTCTCTTTGGCAGGTTAACTGAAATACTGTCAAATGCACCCAAAGGGGAACAACTGAAGAGGGTTCTTAACCCACATCTTCGTAAGTAATTGGGCTTTATTAGGAGATGAAATGGAGTCAGTATGTGTTATCTTTAGATGATGCTGAAAGATTGAGCAACTGCAAGCAGTCTTTTTTTTTTTTTAATGTTGTTTATGACAGTCTGCTTTTATGTGTGATTGAAAAACAACAAAAAGCCAAAGCCTATGAAAACAGAGCAGATATTTATTTTTTGATTTCAAGCCAACTGCACAAAGAAAACGAGCCTTGCCATGATCCTGTGGTGTTGAGGACCTAAGAGGAGCTCTGATAGAGCTCTGACTTGATGCATTTTGCCCAGTGTCTTGTCTTCAGTGGTGCTGAATAGGAGATATAAGTGCCAAGTCAGGTCAGGGATGTTGTTAGGAAGCAGCTGGAGGATGCCAGTGCCTGGAATGGCGACCGATGCACTGAATCCAGGATGCTTGATACGTCCACCTGGGTGTTCTCTGGTAGCCAGGCAAAGCACCCTGTGCCCTGGGTTTTCTGACCACAGAAGCAAATCTGATGTGGTCAGACCAGGTTTGGTTTCTCCTCCTGACCGGGTGATGTCCATCAAGCAGAGGACTGCCTGGCAGGAACCCCTGAGCAGCTCAAACCATGGGATTTGCAGACCCAAGTATTACTTGCCTCGTTTCTTAGTTCTCTTTTTCACCACCCTTGTACCTCTCTTTCTCCATCTCCTAAGTAAACAACCCGCTGCTAATTACTTTTCCCCCATTGGTCCCAGTTTTGCTATATCCACACCCAAACTTGCTATTTCTGGCACTGTTAACTGGGTAACCTTGGCCGTGCACATTGGCACCGATCTGATCCCCCAGGCACAACTGGCCCAGCGAGGCTCCACTCTCTTTCAGAGACAATTCTTCCTTTCAGTTGCCATGTGAGTTTGGCTGTTTCTTTACCCCCCTCCTGTGGAACCCGACCTTCCCTCCTGTGGCTTCTCTCATTTTTGCTGCTTATTTCATTTTTGCCACTTGTCACGCTGGTAACGGTCGTGCCCAGCAGTTTCTCACCTTGTGTCCTGTAGGTCCTCAGATCCTACAGAGTTCACTTCACCTCACCTCAGGCCAGGGCCTGATCACCAACCCCTAGCATTAGCCTGAAGCCCAGATAATTTCCCAGAAGAGTCTCAATCCCAGCAGTTTTATATTTTAGAGACTCCCCATGACTGATCACCGGGCATCTTTGCCTTTAAGAGCTCGGGTTGGATTTTCCTTCCATGTATTTACTAAATCCCTTTTTGAACCCATATGACCTTCTGGCATTCGTATGGTTTTTGTGGTGAGGAGGAGTTCCACTTGCTTGTGTTCACCTGAGTTTCAGAACAAAAAAAAAAGGAGATGACTTTCATCTCACCAGTTTTAGTTGGTGCCCTAGTGTTGGATTTGAAGAGAAGGTGACAGTTGCTGTCTCTTTACCAACTCCCCACCACTCATTTTATGTCTGAGTAATTTATAGGCTGACCTTAGTCCTTCCTTGTACAGAATCTCTTCCAAGCATGTGATGATCCTTGCTGCCCTTCTCTGGGCCTTTTCTTGCTCTGCATGTTTTGAAACAGAGTAATTAAGAGTACATAACATTTGCAGTGGAAGTGCACCACAGATTTACACTGTGGCATGATTCCCCTGGTTCTCTTTGCTATTCCTTTCCTAATCATCCCCAGCACGCAGCTTGACTCTGTTGTGTTCACTGCCAATTGAGCTTATGTTTTCACAGGACCATCTGTTTGTTGTGAGGTCTCGCTCCCGAAAGAAATGATCACTTGGGCAGATGCAGAAGTTGGGTAGTTTTACCTCAGGGACATCATTTTATATTGTTTGATAGCAAGTTTCCCTGTCACTTCTTTATCTAATCCCTCACTATTGCTCCATCTCCTCCAGTTCTTCCCAGCTGGTTGTTGTCTCAGTTGCTTAGATGAGTTGTTTAATCCATAGGCTTGACCAGCTTTTTCTTAGTTCTTTATTTGAAGTTACACAGTTTTATGGCTTCACCCTTTGTAATACCTTCACCCTCTGTAAGACCTTATCCCAAGCCAGCCAGTTTACCACCCTTGCTGGGTCTCCTACATTCTTCAGTTCAGAAACTTTCCTACTTTTCTCTCTGGACTCTGCCTTCTAAATTCAGGGTCACAACTCCCTCCCCTCTTCCCAGCCTCTCTAGAGATTGGCTGTAGTTTCACAGCAGACTGTCGAAATGGTTGTCATCATTTCAATATGAATACAAATTTAATTGTGAATATTTTCTACATTCTGATTCTTCTTTTGGTTTTTGTTGTTGACTCTCTTTTAACAGCTTATGGAGCCACTCTCATTGAACACTGCCTTATAGAAACTGGATTTTCTGCTTATGTCAAAATAGACCAGCATATGGAAAGTAAAGGTTTGTAGGAAATACTATTTTCAAGGCTGTACAACATAGATGGTAATTTTTATGTCTGTGTAGTGTTGGTTGTTGTTTCTTTCTCCCCAAAGAGATGAGTAACCCTTAAACTTGTAGTTCTGACCATATGGTTATATCCTGTAATGTTTTTAGATCGAGGACCAGCCTTGTTCACATTGAAACCCTTGAATTTTATTTCAGAGTTAAAACATCAAACCCCTTGTGTAGCTTATCAGTGATTTTATAATGAGCTACTGCCTTAGACAGCAGGTGAACTCTGGCTGTGTAAAGGGATATTTTACACGAATCCTGTATAGAAGAGTTAGCATCAAAGTCTCCCTTTATCTATAGCAAACACGGTGGGGATTTGATAAAGTAGCAGCTTTACATTTATTAGGAAGTTAGGGATTTGAGTAGGAAAGTCAGAATCGGTTTTTCTGTAGTCTTATTTTTCTCCTGTGCTTTATATTTGCTGTAAATCAAAAGGATTTTTGCCCTCCTCCAGCATTATGGTGCTGTAATAAAGCACCTTCGTAACAAACAACTCCTCACACCTCCTGATTTATGCTTTGCCTCTGCAGATTCATTTTACAAAGTGCTAGCTTTGTGTGGTCTTCTTTTTTTTCTTTCATGAAACGTGAGCAGTTATGTCTTAGAAGTGCCTATATAGATTTATTTATTTTTTAATTACAAATCCCCCAAATATGAAATGTGCACTGAGGCTCCTGTTTAAAACGTACGAGGCACCAGGGGTAAAGGAAATCTGCAAATTTTCTTTTCCAGTCGTGCCAGAGTTTTGATTAACGTGCTTCAGTTGGACAGGTTGCTTCAGGCACTAAAGAGCAGTCACTTGGGTCTTTTATTGATTGACTTTTGTGCCACGTTTATCTAAAAATATCTGCTCTATGTGTTTTAAAATATTCCTTTCCTCCCTTTCTCTCTTTAGAAAATATTGAAAAAGTGCTTAGTGCTTTAGAGAAAGCTGAAGAATATATGACACTAACAGATGACTTCAGTGGAAAGGTGGGTCTCAGCTGGACAACTTGTGTTACCAGCTACCCAGGAAATGCAGAATTAAACTGGTAGGCAGGTGTTGCTCAGCACGTGCTTGTTCCTGATGTTACTGGCTTCTGGTTTTATTCTGGGAGCTTGGGCTCCAGGTAGAGTTGGAGGATAAAAACCAAAAATTGCTTCTGTGCACATCCAGTAATAATTATTATAATAATAATCCAAGTAATAATTAATTAAATAATTTACAAGCAGATGATGTAGGTCCTCTGAGAATTGTGCTTGTTCTTCAGTAGCACATAACACTGTTCTGCACTGTCCTGGTTTCAGCTGGACAGAGTTAATTTTCTTCTTGATAGCTGGTGCAGTGCTGTGGTTTGGGTTTAGTGTGAGAATCACGTTGATAACTCACTGATGCTTCAGTTGTTGCCAAGCTGTGTTTATCCTAAGTCAAGGACTTCTCAGCTTCTCATGGCCTGCCAGCAAGTAAGCTGGAAATGCACGAGGAGCTGGGAGGAGAGACAGCCAGGACAGCTGACCCAAACTGGTCAAAGGGGTTTTCAGACCACGTGACATCATGCCCAGTATATAAACTGGAGAGAATTGGCCAGGAGGGGAGGATCACTGCTGGGGAACTGGCTGAGCATCAATCAGCACATAGTGAACAGTTTTATCTTGCATCACTTGTACTGTGTATATTTATTACTAATATTAATATTTTGTCTTCCTTCTCTGTCCTATTAAACTGTCTTTATCTCAACCCATGAGTTTATTTCTTTTTTCCACCCCAATTCTCTCCCCAGTCCCCCTGAGCAAACAGCTGCACAGCACTTTATTGCCAGCTGGGGTTAAACCACGGCACGCACGTAAACCACGTGTTTGTGTGATAAGCTGTAGGATAGTCCTGAGGTTTGTGAGAGAATTTCACCTTGTCTGGAATAAATCAAGACAAACAAGTGGTCAGGGCTTCACTTGGTCAATCCCATAGCTTCTGTCACAAGGTCTCCCTGCAAGAATGATTTCCTGTCTCGTGCTGATCAGTAGGTTAGCACCTCAAACTTGCTGCCATGCCAAGATAAGGGGGATCCTTTTCAAAGATGAATGCTGATGATGTATTTATCTATTCTTTTAGGGTTATATTATCCAGAAAAAGGAGAAAAAGCCAAGCCTGGAACCAGATAAACCAGCAGAAGATATCTACACGTAAATATTTGAAGTATTTATTTCTTTTTCTACTAGTCTGCGTAACTTAAATTAGTTTTCAGGTGATAATATCAAATGTGTATTTTACAGATATGAGGAATTTCATCCTTTCTTGTTTTCTCAACATTCAAAATGTCCGTACTTGGAATTTGACTCATTCAATAAGGTACAGTGCTTTTGCTGATACTGTACTTAAAGTGCTTTAATTGACTGATGCTAAAGAGTAATTCAAATAGAGTGCAGAAGTTGTTAATGAAAAACGTAGACCTTGGGAGAGATGAGTAATTTTGTGGATAAATGTTTTATGAAGACAAGGCCAACTGAACCAGGGGCTTTAGGCTACTGCTGAGCAATATTGTCTTTATTAACTCAGATGCTGTAGCTGAAATAGGGCGTGTGGCACTGAGCAGAGGGTTGTCCTGGACCTGTAAGGATGGTGGCTGTTACCAGTCCTGGGCAAACCTTTTGTTAGTGGAGGTTTGAGATGCTGGGTTATCACTGGAGGCAAACAGTTGTCACAGTCATCACATTTATCCTTTCCTGGTTACTGCTTTGAAAGCCTCAGGCACCAGATTTAGTATTTCCTTGAGTGTTGTCCTTCCTGGTCCTTGACTCATTACAATCTGAAATCATTAACTGCCTATTGTTCCTGACCTTGATCTCCAGAATTCCCATTTCACTTTCCTGCCCTGCTTCTTGGCTGAGTTTTCTTCTCCTTTCGCAGCACCTGATGATCTCAGCAGCCTAAAACCTTCCTCTTCTTTTGTTTTAAGCACAATGTCTGGCAACTGGAACACATGGAGCAGTTCTTAGGCATACTTTCTCTCTTTTTTGTGTGTCTTTTTTTGTAACTGACCTACTGGAACAGCAGGAATTCAGGGCAGACATCTATCACAGCAATCATTTAACCTAAAGAGCACGCTGTCAAACAGCAGCTTCCTTTTCATTCCATAGCAAAAAACGTGTCCCATGGTTTGGCCACTTACTTACCAGTGCATAGCCTCTGGTTTGCAGTGAGACGTATCCTTGACTGTGTTGCTCAACTCATCTCAGCTGAAGGTAAAAGGGAGGAAGTTACTGAACCTTTGTTCAGCATCTGTCTCCTCTTTTAGTGCTTTGCAGCCATCTCTCTTGAGCGGAACCTCCTCTGCCTGCTCCTTGCTGGTGTAAGTTAGTGCAACTTGGAGATTTTTAGACCAGGTTTTTCTCTTGCAGGCAGCAGACGAGTTCTACTCCAAGCTAGAGGGGCAGAAAATTGACCTGAAGGCATTGCAGCAGGTATGCTCTCATCCAGGAGTGGGGCAGCTGAGGTGGCCCTCTCAGCTTCAGCTGCTTCAGTGGGTTCTTGTAGGTGTCATTGCTTATTTTTGCTATGGAAGTGGTCAGGGAGCAAATTTCAAGACTTCCAAGCTGTTGGTTCTTCGTAGAATACAAGTAACAGCATTAACAACAGTTTGGAGACTTTGCAGCTCTTATGCTGCTGTATTTGTCTCCGCTGGAATGCTTCATTGAGTGTTTTGCAGTGATCAGCTGATAAGGTGCCATTTGTATTGATATCTTTCTTATTTTTGAAAGGAAAAACAAGCATTGAAGAAACTCGAAAATGTCCGTAGGGATCATGAACACAGACTAGAAGCTCTTCAGCAAGCTCAGGTAAGACTGGGATTTGTTTTCTTTTTTAAATTAAGAAGGTACTTAATGTCTCTTGAAGAGTTGTTCCTGCTGCTCTGCGAAGCCTCCTGTTGTCACTGAGCAGCCTGTAGGCCTCAGGGAGCCTCAGCCTGCCCAGGTGGGCTCTGTGCCCTCGGGAGAGCTTTCTGCCTCTCTTGCCAAAATTGGCTTGTGCTGCTCTGCTTGCAGGAGTGGAGTTGGCTGTTGTTCTGTGTGAGCACTTCTGTGCTTTTCTTGGATTTCACCGAGTCACAGAATTGTTTAGCTTGTGAAAGACCTTTAAGATCATCGAGTCCAACCATTCCCCCAGCACTGCCAGGGCACCACTGACCCATGGCCCTCAGCACCACAGCTCCACAGC
>WTSP01005198.1:1417-47383 GCA_025331215.1 Actenoides lindsayi
GTCAGTGTTAGGTTAATGATTGGACTAGATGATCTTAAAGGTCTTTTCCAATCTAGGAAATTCTGTGATTCTGTGAATGTCTCAGAAATTCTGCAGTGTTCATTTCTGAGTCATGTTTCATCTTCTTGCTCACAAAACCCTGATGTACATAGAAACATGTCTTGGAAGTTTCATTAAAACTACTAGTGGTGCAACTGACCAAGACTTTCACTGGACAGTTGCACCTGTCTTCAAGTAAGGCCATCCCTGAAGACAATGAAATCATGAAAGATTATGAAAGACTGAGTAAATGCAGGCTCTGTTCCTGCAAATTAAGGTTTGGGGCTACCGGACTCCTCGCTGTAAATCTAAGAGTTTCTCCCAGCTACAGCTATGAACCTTGACAGATTTGGGGTTTACAGAATACCAGATGGATCCTTCTGCCAAGAAAGAGTATGAACACTGTGGCTTGACTATTTTTTGTATGGAGAGGGAGCCTTGGGAAAAATCCACTTAACCCTTCCCTGGAGTTAGTAAAGTGGTCATTGAACTGGAAATGCTTCAAAACAATCTGAGTTCAATAAACCAGTCCTGATATAATGCTGTTAATTGAATTTTCCTACAAGTTCTGAAGAAAAATCTGAAATACTTCAGTTTCTGGGACTTTCAGATCATAGTGACTGAAAGGAAAACACATGTATAAATTTCTTTTCAATATAAATTAACCAGTTTTAGTGCACAAATAAGAGTACATTTAAAAAGACAAATGAGAAATTATTTTCATTGTTCAACAGCCAATAGACTTATTTACTACCAGCATAGTCTCTTTGGTTCTGACAAACACCCCTTGTGTCTAAATGGAAAGAAAAAAAGGATTTTTTTCCAGAAAATTCAGTTGTTGGTGTTGGGTACTCATGAAAGATGGGACTTCATTAAGGAAACTTATCAGCTTCCTACACACTAAGTTTTTCCTTTAAATCTATTTCAGTCAAAAATGAGCCTGCTTGGCAACCTATATAAGAATTTACATGAACAGATCTGTTACATTTACAATAATCTGCAGCAGTTTCATAATTCAGAAGTGTGGAGGCGTTGAATCCATACCTGAACCATTAACAACCCAAAAGAGTATAAACAACTTCAGTGTCAAGGAGTCTCTTTTCCCACAAAGATTCATCATAGTATTAAAATTCACACCTGAGGCTGCAGGGTGGGGATGTTAACAGCTGAATTGAAATGAAGTATACTCAAGATAGAGTTAATTCTATTAGGTTGACTTGTCAGAATTAGTCTCTCTATTCTTTCCATAGAGCTCGGTGAAAGCAAAGAATGCATTAAATGAATGTATTAAATAAAACTTGATTCTTTGCGTTTTAAACATAGAGCTGAGTACTAATAAGTGATTCCAATAAATGTACAGCTATATTTTCCATAATGCAATGACATTTTACATAGTTATCAGCTGCTGATATTTTAAGAAACTTCATTTTTAAAAGTCAGGCTACATGTGCTTATGGAATATATCTGGCACCCTCAGAGAAAGCCTGTCACGCTAAACATGTTATTTTTCTGTGAGTTATCTGATAAGTGGCCCATATCCCTGCAGAGCTCTCATGTAAATCTTTAAAAAATGTAAGAAAATCTCATTATGATCACAATATGGTCCTGGATGTTTTGTAAAGCCAACAATTCTTCCAGCCAACTTAATATTCCAGTCCTGGGAGGGACTCCTCCCTGTGTTTTGGGAGCCCTACAAGTTGTTTCTGAAATTCCTATATAATCACCAGTTTTATACCAGAAATCCCATGGAAGAGGCCTGAATGGAATGTGTTCATTTTAGAAAACTCTATGATTTTTTAAGACTACTTTTTGTATCTTTGTTCAGTGGAATTGACTCAAACCTCAGCCTTACAAGTATGAAAATACTTTCCCTTCCAACCTGTCAAAATATGATCACTTTTTCAACTTCAGAAAGAACATACTAATATTCCTTTCCATGCTGCCTCTCATGCCACATCCACAAGGTAATCTCTTTAACTTTCAAATCATTCCTTAAAATTGCTCCCTAGGTTGCTTACAAAAAAGCAAGCTAACAGCAAACTGAAACCATTGACCACTATCAGTGATCACCAGATTGACCAATATTATCCCATTTCCTTATAAGCACTTGGCTGCCTATGTATATCTGTTTCAGCAATAAATTTTTCAGCCCTTGGTGACGTGGGTTCAATAAGCAGTGTACTTCCTTTCTTTATACAATGTAGACACCATGGCACTTTCAAAAACTAGACTTGACATGTGTCACAGACGAACCCACACACCAAACAGCAACCGCTATCCAAAATGGGGGGTTATTTCAATCAAACTTGGCCATAACTCCTTCTGACAAAATGCAGGTTTGGATGTCTGTTGGCAATTAACTGCTACACAACTAATTCCTAAACCTTAAGGAAAGATGAACCAAAATGGGTACACACTCATCAAGGGGAAGCCTCCCAAACCAGGGTGACCAAGATATCACTCACCTAAAGGGGGGTTGAGGCTCACTCAATCCATGGAGACTCACTCAATCCATGGAAGTGTCCTTGGATGGTGTGTCCAAAGGATGGGTCTGATTGCCAGACCTACTGCTCTGGGAAGAACCAGCTTCTCTGGCTCTTAGGCAGGATGCCATTTATACCCTAGTTGAGTGTTCACAGTCGTCATTCTGATTGGTAGAGGGGACAAGCCCAGACAAAACACAGAGCAGTGCAGACCCCAAGCCTATTTACTAAGGAGTCCAGACCCTGAGACTCTAGTTAAGCGCTGTGAAGTGCCACTTAATGGCCAAGGTGTCAAACTGCTCCTGCACACCCTGATTGCTTTGTCTGTTTTGTCTATTGGGGAGGCTGCACCTGCCACAGCATGACATTTATATCAAGGTTAATATATTTACATGAGGAATAGGTATTTAATTTCCTTTTTATTTAGTGACAATTGTCCTAGTTTGAGTGAGAACAGAACAATTTCTGTTCAGTGATTTTACTTTTCACCTCAGTTCTTCTAACTGACTGCACTTTCTGAAGTTAGCAGTGTATTTTCACAGACAGTATCTGCTTCTAGCAGTGATAACACCTGGTGTTCAGAGTTACTACCAAGCATTGGTGCGCAGACCAAGACCACTGCTGGATCTTGTGTACCATGTTGTGGGGTGCGGAAAGCAAAAGGTTGCACCTGCAAGGGGGAGCAGGCAGGACAGGCAAGCCTAAATTGACCAACAAGGGATTCCATCCCATATACGTCATACTCAGTATAAAGCTGAGAGATCATGAGGGTCTTGCCCCACTTTGCGGGACCCTGCTCAGCTCAGTTCAGGTCCTGTTCTGGTTTCTTCCTCAGCCAGCATCTGAAGACGACTCTCTCTGTTCTGCTTTTGATCTCAATCTGTATGTTCCTGAATCAGGTACCAGAATCCAGCTCCTGAACACAGCTCCCTTCTGCTGCTGGGCCCAGTCTGGGATTTTCCCAGTGCCTGCTCCACAGCATCAGTGGTTACGGTGACATAATTGCCGTCAATTTGTTGGTGAGATTGGGTTTGGTACTGTTCTTGTATATATTTGTATGTCTTCCATTTTTAAGATTATTATTATTACTATTTTCTTTTACATTACAGCTGTTGCAGTTTCCTTTTACAATTGCTAAGTCTTTCTCCCTTATTCCCTTTCTCTTCCCCTTTGGGGAGGGAGGGGGGTTAACAGAGAGATTCTGTTATAGGTCTAGAGGGCTGCTCTGACCCTAAACCATGACAACAATATAGTATATCATCACATGAAGACACATGAAGTTCAGTTCACTACTTTAGACTTAGGCATCTAAAGCCATTTCAAATGACACTGGAAATGTAAATTGCATCCTTAGTCTGAAATTGAATTCTACATTTGGCATGTAGACAGTAGTCTAGATTATGTACATTTCTTCAGTCATTAACAGAGAGAGACAAGGTATCTCTAGCAAACAATTCAGAAAGCTTGTATGAGTGATAAACTACCTGGAACTCATTAAAAACTAGCTCAATTCAACTGTTTATTCTAATTTCTTCTTGAATTTATACAGAACACCTCTCTGTTCATTTGGTGGTCCATAATCTGGCAACTTCTATTTTTCTAAAACCATTCAATTCCAGTGAGTAATGCCTGACCCCAAGGCCAAATGGAAGGACCAAACATATACCTACACTACTCAGAACTATTTCCTTCTAAAATAATCAATCTATAGTTGAGTCCCATAGACTAGGGCCTACATCTGAGTTTTTTATTATCCTTTATTCCCTGTGCTTTTACCTAAGGAACTCAATGCTCACATCACACAGATTGTGCAAAACTGGGATGTCTGAGCTCCTGAAACAGAGTCGTACTAGAGAAGGTATTCCTGTGGATGCTCTTGTTGGCCTCTGAATATCCTCCTAGTTACAGTACTGACCCCATGTATAGATAAAAAAGTACCAGCTGGACAAGGCACCTATATCTTTCCTTCCAAAAGAGAACAGCTATTCTGATCCGGCTGGTCGTTAAAGTGGTACTGATATAGAAATCGCTCTTCTAAGACACACTTGCTACAGGACTGTAGTCTAAATTTAGCATAGTGAATGTTTTTATTCAAAGGCCATGCTAGTCAACAGTTTCCAATGCTGGAAAATATTATGAAGATGACTGAGAACAGCAAACTGTCTGGTTTTTTACAACAACATTAGAAATTACCAGCTCTGAAATGAGACCCAGGTTCCTGGTTAGTCTGGAAATGAAATAAGAACCACCTATTTCTCCAGTACAGATCTTGAATTAATTCTGGCTTCTGGTTGGAAACATAATTCATTTCCCTTTAATTTTTTTTTTTTCTTGAAAGGTTTTTTGATTAAAACTGGGAGGTGAAGTGAAATGAGAATGCCAACTTTGTGCTGCTTGTTTCTTGAGAACAAGAAAATCACTTCCCTGATGGAGGCCTTGTAGGAGAAGGTCTGTAAGTTTGAGGAGAGGGGAAGAAGGAGAGAGGGAGAGGGACATGGTTTAAGAATAAATCTCTGTTCAAGACAGTACTGGAGTAGTTGCTTAATTTCTATTGGTAGCTGTAGGACTTAAGCACATGATTTATATTATATCGATGCTTAAGTGGTTCCCTGAATAGGGCTGTGACACGGTGACCCAGCCCCAAAAGTGTATTAATGTATTATATGCAGTCTTTATAATATGCCAGTAAACCAGAAATAAAATGGCTGCTTGTGCCAAAACCATCTCATGATATGTAGCTTACAGAATGGTACATTGTAGGTTTACTACTGTAATTCATTTTTATCACTAAAATTCACCTGATTTCCTGAAAGGGAAGGCAAACGGGATAGAAGAATCAGCACTCCATGATTCCTCTGTACCTAAAGAGATTTATTCTCAAATAAGTTTAAGAGCATTCCTTTTCCATTCTGATAGACAGTGAACAGCTAGAAGAAAGGTCATGCTAGTCCCAGGGCTCTCAAACAGTAGAGAAATAAAGAGATTCCTAAGGCATGGGTAGAAGCTTGTGCAGCATTCATCAGAAAAAAATCCTCAAATATAACTGAAAGGCAGAAATACTTTATTCTGGAAGAATAAGTTAATCCAGCAGCTTCGCATTTCACTAGTTTCATTATGTGAGAAATACCATCCTATGAGACAGCTAGGATAAGACACATTTTAGGACTGTTTCCTTATTTATATCCATTTCTTTTGTAGGTATTCCTTATTTTATAATTAAGAAGCTTACTCTTTTGCTTATCTGGAATACAACTTGTCTTCTCATGAACTCCAGAATTCAAACTGATTAGATAAATCTGGGGGAGTATATGACACATATTCAAGCAAAAAAAATAAATTATTGTTGCAAGTAAGTTTGTCACAGGGTCTATAGGTTGAAAGGAATTAGGGGATTGAAGGATATAGTAACTTGATAAATTCAGTGGCTGGAGGAGCTCAGAGCATGAAGAACTCTGGTTGGGGAATCAAAAAGCTGGAGTGTGACTTGAATATGGAGATGCAATGTGGAAGACAAATGCCATGTGAGAGCCTGGTAACACCGTACAGTAAGAAATATATAGAGAATGTGATGAAAAATATTATGACCTGTAGGTGTGTATCGTTGCTATAGACCCCTCACTTAAGTGCAAGAAGAGCAGAAGCACTCTGTTACCATTCATGTTTGTATTCAAGAAGACTTTTTTTTCTGAGTTGGATTCAAAGCACTGAGACTTCAAGAGGATCAAAGTATCTCATCTATGCAGTTTCATGAAATTCCTGCAATTATCTTGATTTAAAGAGGCAGTAAAAATGACTGTTATAAAAGTAAACTAGTTACTTACATTCAGTCCAAAAGCTACAATCCTGAAGACCTATAACAGTAATGACGACAACTGAATCCCTTCTTATCATCTACTCTCAGATGATGAGAAGAACACTTCAAAAAAGTAGCCCACAAATATTTCTGTGAAAAGAAATTCATCAAAAACATAGTGAACAAGAGATTCCAAAGGTCTGGAAAGAATTACCAAGAAAACATGGTTTGACATGGAGTACTGAGGCCTATTTGCTTCCTATGGGACAGAGGAGATGAGAAGACTCCTCAGAGTAACAGGACAGAACATCTCAGCCAGAGCCAGTCCCCCTCAGTCAGGAGCAAGGCAGGCTGGGGAGCAGCTGAGGCATCACTAGCCCTTGACATCAGGTACCTCCATGGGGATGGGGATGGGATGAGGCCAATCTGGGACATTGGCCTGCAGGTAGGAGTCAGGATCCAAATCAAGGAGGAAGATTGGAATCAGCCCCAACCCAGGATGTCCATGCAAGGAGATGGGGATAGAGCAGTCTACTATTGATGCCTGATTTCCAAGAAGCCATGTGAATACTGTGGTGTGTAGCCATGGCAACACTGCAGTCAGAAACAAAAATGCCACAACAGAGAATTTCTAATTTTATCTCATGAAGAGGATTCAAACAACAGAGTTTGAACTACTCTTTTAAAACTGATTTCCATAGCTTATTTATTGAATCTTAATTTTGGTACAATGACTGAATTGTAATCTAACTGATGAAAGACACACACACAACTATTTCCCATGTTGCTGCCAAATAGTCAGTGTTCACATCGCATTAATACTCGATACATTTTCTAAAGAGTCTACAGCACATATTTGATCTGACTTGACTGACATTTCAAATAAATGATATTTATTCATGGAAACTGGTTCTATTTTATGTTGTAAAGATGTGCCTGCAGGTAAAATTTCTAAGTCCTCTTCAGTGAAATTACTCCAAGATTCACAAGTGGGAGAAGTGGGTTTGATCCCCACCTTGCTCAGTACAGTCCCAAAGATTTGGCTTTGGTGGTTATTTCCTTCTCTCAGAGGATTTACACAGAAGACAACGGCTTCAAATTCCTGGATCATCATCCACCTCTCTTTTTATTACCCACAAAAGATTAAAAGAATACCCATGAAAGATTCCACACACCCACTTAAATGAGCACAAAGTCCAATATACTGAATATTTGCCAAAGTAGAATTATTGAATAGGACCTGTTCTATCATTTGAGCATGTTCAAATCCACAGTTTGCACATTCTGCTTTCTCACAAAAGCCCTGGTAGAAAATACTAAAACAGAATAAAAAAGTTCTTTAAAAAAACCCCAACAAACCCCTCTAGTTTGATTGCAGTTATATCTAAGTGTCTAATACATCACTACTGTGTTGCTTTGTGAACAATTTATATTTTTAGACATTCTTTCAGAATGTGTCTTTTCTAATCAACATGAACAATTTTGCCCTTTGTTACCTTGCTATAAATTGTGCAAAGATCCTATACTCACTGATTTGGTACAGAGTAAAATTTTGAATACTACATAAGAAATAGGTTGTGATTGATCATAATGTCTAATAGACAATGAAATGTTCAATAGATTAGCTAGTGCAATGGGGGATTGAAGATGCCTTGTATATTCATGGCATATAAATAAGTAATAAATAAAAAGGTACATCATACTCATTATTTCAGTGTATTTCCTTGCAAATGCAGATTAGATCTACTCTGCAAAGTAACGTCCCATCCAGGCTACCTGTGTCCCAGAATAAGAGGAAATGCAGGAAGTTTCTTTCATATTCCATTTGGTCTTGCTTTTTCTTCCTCCATAAGCCAGATTCAGTATCAAATGTATAATAACCACTTGGAAATGAAAAAAAGAACACAGTGCATTACTTGACTAGGATACTTCTTCTAGAGGAGACTTTTCTAGAATATGGTGTTTGACACGCAATAGCTGTGATCAGACAAGGATTGTGAGCTGGATGATAAGAAACTTCCTCCAACCCAGACTTTTTCCCTTCCAATGTGTCAGATGCTATTTGTCCATTTCCCTGAATCATTGTGAGACTTAATCACTTAGGACAATGCTCATATAACCATCAGTGGAAAAGGTTAAGGGTCTTAATGTGTCCCAAGCACTTTAAAAGCCTCAGAGGAAATTGAGGTGGTGAGATAGCTAACTTACCAGGCAAATGCCATACCTTTAAGCTATATCTCTTGAGCATGGCCTGAATTAAATATTATCTAACTAACTTGTCTTGAGAAAGACTTGTATTAGCCAATATAGCTTCGAAAAGACTAATATTAATTAACCATTGTGTATGTGTTAACCCAAGCAAGAAAAGGGACGCTGCAAGGGGGCAAGGAAACAATAGATAGGGAAGGATAGGATGGCTTAATCAGTTACAAGACCAAGCTGAAGCCAGCCTTGAGGTTGGAACAGAGACAACCAGCAAATTTTGAGCCAAGGTGAAAAGTGCATAGGGAGGAAGACATACGACCTTCCTCCCAAAGACCCCGGCCCGCGACCACCAGGAGGTACGGCGCAGGAGTCGAAAGGAGGAGCTGAAGGTGGAGCATATGGAAATTATTTCTTGGAACTAATTATCCTAAGGACGACTTTTCGGGGAAAGATCATGAATATGTAGAGGCGATTGTGAATATGTATTATTAAGTGGAATAAATATGGGATGGTTGATCGGTGGGGTGCGCACGCTTGCGGAGGGGCGACCCCCCGTGCTGCCCAGCGCTGAATAAACAGACCTACTTTACAACCAGACAAGTTGTAGAGTTTGTCTTCTGCGCGTCAAAATGAGCCAAGTGAGAGGAATCTGGCTACCTTGTTCTCACTGTTAGTCATTGAAAGACAAAGGAAGCAATCTTCACTGGATTCATTATTACAAGCAGTATGTACAACTTTCAGCAAAACAAGTCCTCACTGAGACAGTGTATAAATAAATAGTGCATGTAGACTTTGTGCCAAAAGTAAATGTCTTGTAAGGAGCAAGTCAGGCTTTTCAATAATCCTTACTTAAGGTTTGCACAAACTGCAACCCTGCTCCTTGATCTAGAGATTTATAGTGTGCTACAGTGACCCCGACTTGATGCCTGAGAGATACAACTTTCTTGCTGGTTAAATGCACCAGCAACAGAGAATTTTGACTTGGATAGCTGACCTTTCAATGACATCCCTCATAAGAACAGCCCCTCTCTATAACCACACCCTTGCAAAAGTCTGAATACTTTGGAAATGTTACACATTCTTATATAATGAGCACTATTCTAGGTCATTAGTTTCAGCTCTTGTTTCCATTTTGATGTGTTGCCCCATTCAATTACAGATTTTAGTGATACAGACCATTTTTAACTCCCAAGTTTAAAGCATAAGGAATATCCTGCAATAACATAAGCCAGGCAATTGTTTTCAAGGAGGCTGTGAACACAGGCAAAAGACCTAATCTTGCAAACGTTTATGACAAGGTATACTGCAATCAGCACTAAAAACACATTATTGGGAACTCTGCATACTTGGGTGTGTGGTCCTTGCAGAACTAGACTCACACAATGCTACTGGTCGTATGGAGAAAATTGTAAGACATTAAATTAGGAACAAGAACCTGTTGCTGAAATACAGAATGTAGTGGGTTGATTTCCACGCCAAACTGACATCTGCATGGGGACTCAGGTCTGGTGTGAAATTTTAAAAACCTCAGATGTTCAAAGAACTGCCAGAACTGATCTCTACCACAAAACAAAACCAAAAAAAGGGCTGCAACTACAATTCTCAACCATCAGTCAACTACAATTCTCTTGACCATCATTTTAGCATAGTGAATTTAGATCGCAAAGTCTGCAAACTAGTATTACCGTAAACATTCTTACTTTTCAATAGCACTGTATATTTACCTAGACTGCTCATCAAATGCTAGTAGAGTCTCTCCAAGAGCATGCCTTTGCCATAAATATTCCATCTTCAGGGCTAGAGAGCAGTGATTTTTTTTATTAGCCCTATCATTAATGTATCCCAGTGAAATGCCAGCCAGCCGAGATATTGACTAAAACTAGAGAAAATTGATCTAAGAAAAGTAAACACCAAAGTCATCTTAGGAGAAGACAATGCAGTTTTGTATTTTGAATGTCTGCACACAAGATCTAATAAACCAGAAAATTTTAACATCAGAATGGCTACCGAAAGTGCTAAGCCTGAAGTTGTTAAAAATAATTGAGTAGTGAGAAGGAAAGAGAATGTCCCTATTGACTCCAAAGCCATGACAACTGTTCTGGCCATGGCTATCTACCACAGTACATACAGTAGCCTAAGCTCCCACCAGTCTTCCTCTCGCCTGTATTTATATTTGTTCAAGGAAAAGAATAGCAAATGATTTGGAGACAGGTGATCTGCTTCTGTGTCATTAATTTCCTACATGGTGAGCTGTATTTACTTTTCCTTACACCTGCTGTGCAGGGACTTTAGGGAACTGCAGTATGGAGGCCAAGAGATTGGAGAGTCCAAAGCCCAAATTCATCTTCCTTATTTCTAAGCATTTGTCCTGGACCCCTCTATAGGCAATGGAGCAATAACTTCTCTGAAGGGCTAGTTAGCTCCCTTGAAATCAATCTCACAAGCCCATCTGTGTTGTCCATAGAAGAAGAGCACAGGCAACACACAAGTGAGGCCATTCTCTCAGGAAGGAGTGAGAGGAAAAGTTTACGGGTTAGACACTATGGAGGCAAAGCATTTACAGGGATTCAAGGGGAAAGCGGGCAAGCGCTTCACTGAGACATCCAGGAAGGTACAGTCAGTCAGAGCATGCCACTGCTCAGTGAGGTTTCAGGGGCTCTCATCCATTCTTTCAAAGTTAAGACCACTGACATGGAGCTGGTTGTGCTCCCAGAGAGACTCAGACATTTTCCTAGCAGTGGTAAGAGACAGCCAGCCTCTGGTTTAGAGACAGGATACTGGGCTAAGCAGATTCTTAATCTGATGGGGATGACTTTTCTTGTGTTCTTATGCAAGTTCTCATCTGCAATTCCTGTGTGCAGCTCACAAATCAGACACTCTCTGCAGTTCTCAAAATTATGAACAAGGAAACTGTCAATGTATAATTTGTTCCCAAGTGCTCAGAAACAACACTATTCTTGGTAAAAAAAACCCCAAACCACAAAACAACAACCAGTACAAAAAAATAAGACAATACCCATCACTAGATTGTCCTTTTGAAAAGAAGAACATAGCAAGGACTCAGATACTAATTTACCTCTTGTGGCAACCCATGCTGATATTTAGTAGTTACACACGTAACAATATGTACCTGATAGTTTCCCAGTGGTGTTTCATTACTTCTGTAATTAAAATATGGAATGGCTTCCTCAAATCAATATGTAGGAAGAACTGTACCCTAGAGTTCCCAAAACCTCACATGTTCTTCCACTTGCAATATAGTTGTGCTCTTTGGCAATTGACTCCAGAGGCTCTCATTCCGTTGGAAATGTTACTTTGGCAAGAACATCTTTGCACCCCACTAACAACAGTTTGCACTTGTAATACAAAGATCTCACTGCAGAGTATAACTAACAATTAATTAAGATGTTCAGAGACAAGATGTTTGGCAGACTCCTGCACAATGAAAGCTTTTCCTTAGCACGCTCCCAGTTGTGCTGCAGTCCTAGAATTAAATTACACTGCTTATGGGGCAAACATGCTGTATACCTGTATTAAGATAATCCAGCCTGTGTTGCTTTGCTTGTGTATGCTTGTGCTTTCTGTGTTTCAAACAGTGGCAAAACCTCCCTGAGCCCTGCAGCACAGTAAGCTGTAGTTGGCATTACTTTGCTAGGGGCTAGAAGGCTTTCCAGGCTTTTATTGACAGACTGGTCTATGTAGATGACACACCTATGTGGAGACACATGTGAGATAATGAAAAGCTAAAGACTGCTGACATATCCAAATTTTCCTGGTCTAAATGTCACTAAACTCATAAGGACAGAGTTACCTAGAAATCACCCTTATCTGAAAACAGATTAAGACAGAAACAGAAGTATTCATTACCACATCCAAAACAGAATTGTTATTACACTGTTTCTTAATAGAACAGAAGGGTGTGTGTGTGTGTGTGTGTGTGTGTGTGTGTAAATCTGCTTATGCTATGATCCAAAAGGTTTTTACTTTCCTCTTTCTATCCAGCTAATCAATTACACACTTACCCAATCCACAGGCTCTGTCCGTCTGCCTGCCAGAAACCTCAGGTTGTGTACGCAGACACTCCAAGGTTTCGCTTTCCTTTTGTTCAAATCCACCCTTCTACATCCACCAGAGGAACAGGTGCAAGCTGGCAGAGGACAGACACAGATGAAACAGAAGAAAAGGAACGGGTAACACAGGATCTCACATTCCTCAGCTTGAGATCCTCAGTGCTGCAGGCAGTAACCCTGTGTTGTTGGTGGAGGCATGTTTTGGGGGTGAAATGGAAGAGGAGTCACTGTAACGAAGCAGAGATCTGAGCCCTTTTCTCCTTTCCCTGAGAATATTTTGGCCAGTTATTCTCCACTTTGCCGTTTTGGGTTTCTTTGGGTTTTTTCTAGGACCAACAACAGCTCTTCTTTTACTCATTTAATCCACTAATTAGGCTCCTTTTGAATCACTTGTATTTAGTTTCAACCCTTTCCTGTTTTCAGGCAGTGTATCAGAATGGTCCTTAGCCTACAGTGGTAAATATTTTTGTGGGAGCTCGTTCAACTGGACGAGCTCTACTTTGCACTTTTCCTACCAACATTTAGTATCACATGCAATAAGAGTGTTTTATAAGGTTTTTTTTGTTTACTTTTCTAAAGCTAATATGTAGTCAATAAAGATTTGTTAGTCCTCGCCCATGGTAATTACTACTTTATCACAAATTCCTGTCTCAGTCTTGTGCTCTGTTTGCTCACTGAGTCACTAATACTAATACAACCACTTCTATGGCTGATAAAGCAAAAGCAGAAAAAAATAATGCATTCTTGGGATTTTTCCATTTCTTTTTTGCCAAGTCACACTGAATTTTTATTCTTAAACTGAAATAAAAATTTTTAAAGTGCCACAATGCACACTGGGGGCTATGAGAACAGGAATCTGCCTTTGCATTTCCCAAACACATTCCCTTTGCTTCATAAGCTAAGTTAATATTAAATTTTTAGGAATAATGTAATTGATCGGATTTTATGCTGCCCCAAACCTACAAGTGCTATGTATACACAGCATAACTGGTAAAATGTTACCAAGACTTTTTCAGGTCCTGGGCACTGGGAATTCTGTCCACTAGTGGCAAGAGAAGCCCCCTAAGAAAAACAGGTGGAACTTGAAAGAGCTTTTCCTCCTGAATTCAGTGAGAACTGAATTGGGCTTAGAACTACTAGCAGTTGAATACTTTTAATTTAATTTTATTATAAGTTATTTTCTTGAGATATGACTGAAATAGAAGCTTTCAAACGTTTCACAGAAAGTTGAAGAAATTGTCACAGGGTGTGTAAGAACAAACGAGTAAACAGTTTTTCAGTGACAATGTTGGTGTGAACAAACCTTACTCCGTCTCATTTCCTGGTCATGTATTCACCTTCCTAATCCTGCCTGCTGTTATGCCATCTCAGGTGTTAGTGTGGCAATGTAATGACCCAGACTTAGACATTGATATGGACGAATAAAAGCTCAATTTATTATTTTTTTTCACATATTGCTTTACAGTCCCAGCAGTTCTTCTGGTTTCCCAGCATATGAAGCTGTGTGAGGCACACACACAAATACATAGCTGGAAGCAAGAGTTACCTACCTCCATTTACAAAGTCGGGCTTGTGAATGTTGAACCAGGTCTTAAATAGTAGTAAAGAAGAGTTTATCCTTAAAAGAACAGATCTCTCTTATCTTGGGCAAGCAGAGTAACAGGGAGTGGTTGGCAAGGGTAAGGTTCAATTGACTGCACTGTGTTTAAGCTTCATTAAACCAGCAGACGGTCCCTTAGGAAATGCTGCAGCCAGGCATAGCCAGTATGACTGGAGCTAATCACAGGCAGTGCAAAATGGGAGAAACTTCTTAAGTATATTATTTATTAAGGCCATTTGTTAAGTATATTTACTAAGAAATGTTTGTCTATTTACGAAACCAACATGCAACATTTGGCACCATGGATGGATAGGAATGAGACATGAAGAAAATGGGAAAAAAAAACATAAGGCGTATATTTACTATGCAGAAATATCACCTTCTAGTTACACAGTGTTGCATCCTACACATATCCTGAGCTATTTTCCAGACAGCACCGGAAGCTTGTGTTGCTGAGTTATTCTATATAGTTTTTTATGCTGAGTTATTCTATACACTTTTTTATACTATGCTCATCACTGTGGTGTCTCAGTCCAGCACTTCACTAAGTAATGGCTATCAGCATAGCTATTAGATAATGGCCATGTCTGAACTGTGGGACAGTGGAACACTTCTAATTTCTCAGTTCCAGGTGTATAAATAATTTTATCCTGATTTCATGTTAAGAGCTAATCATATATCATGCCTCCACTCCTCCATGCAATGGTTTCCATAGATGGAAAACCAAGGAAAAACTGAAAGTTCAGGGCCTGTCCCCAAACTAAATGATTGGGGTGTCTCATGGAAAGTACCAATCATGCAATCAAGGTATAGCCAGCACAACTAGTATTTATCATGTTCTACAACAAGCAAAGCAGCACATACTACAGACAAGAACTTTTACTTATTTGTTTTATATTTGGAACACGAATTTTCTTAGCTTTTGCTAGAGAGGAAACATGGAGCATTACATGGCAATGTGTGTGAGGTGCTGGAACTTATGGGGCAAAGACTGCAATTAAGCAAATCCTGCAGGATGGATTTTTTTGTTTGTTTTTTTCTCTGACCAGGAACCAAGCAGTTACTAACTGTGATTTTACCAACATGAAGTCTGGGAAAGACTTGAAGATAAAAAACATAAACGTTCCAGGAACTTCCTCCAATTTCCAAAGTAGCTAGTTTAGTCTGTGAAGACCTTATCTGTTGTGCCCACATGTCTGTAAGTGTCCTTGAACATCAATGCACAGTTACATTAAATGCTGTAGTCCAGCCATGAGCTTGCAGTAAGTGAGTAAATTAGGCTTGCAGTATGGGTTAATAACCTAGCTTAGATAATAGAAAGTTTGTTCTATCCAAAGTTCATGTTATTGTGCAATCCAAAGATTGTTCTAAAATACATTTTGGAGAGATTATAGGGTTGTGGGACCTTCAAAGAAAGAAGCATGAATATAGGGTTGTGAAGCCTTCAAAAGGCTTTTATCTGTCTTCTGGCATCACTTCTGCCTTGCTTACGTTCTATGAACCAAATTGTTGTTGTTGTTCCTCAAACACAGGTTATCCAAGCACCAACCTTACTGGTGGCAGTGGCGCGATCATCTCTTCAGGACAGAAACAATTACACATCATCCCTATGTTGTCTGACTGTATAGTCCAACCAGTTCTGACAGTGGCTGCATCCAGACTTTTAACAAGATGAGAGGCTGAAACAGTCCTTGTGAAACACTACAATTCAGAGGCTATTGTGTATCACATCTGCTGGATGCTAGAAAGCTTTTCCAGCTTGCTGGCAGGATCTGTTTCATTAAATCTCTACAATAAGTGAACACAAAACAAACTAAAAAGCAATGCGGTGGCTGTCTGAAATTCTTTGAAGTCAAATCATTTTGAGTAGAGATTAAACTGCACATCTTAATTCTGATTGCTGAGCACTGTCCTGTATAGACAAAAACCTTTGCAGTCTACCTTTGAAAACATCACACATCTTCTCTGAAAAACCTCTTTACGCATTGTGGGGACATGGGCAAAAAAGTAAGGAAAACTCACATTGGTTTTCTGAATAATTAAGATGTGCATATTTTGAAGAAAACCAAAGAGATACATTCCCAATTTAGCAGATAACTCTTTGTTAGAGGTGAAGCACAAATTGTAAATTTCAGTAGGAAGCTAGATAGGATTTGGTGATAGTTCTGCCACCTTAGTTAGTAAGAATGGATTTTGAAATTCATTCAGTCTGCAAAGTGCTGTGTACCCTCTATTGGAAATGTATGATGTACCACATTTTTTAATCTTAATTTTAAAGCTTGTTTTATAAATGCATTGTCAATGAAGCATTTATATCCTAGAGCACACAGAGAGAGTATTTTGAAATAGGCAATGCTTTATTATAAACTGGTTTTCACACTATTATCTTGATTACTTTAATCTAGATTAAACACTGGTTAAAATAACATAGGTACTGATTACTACAGCAATGTAATGTATTTTGCATGTCTGTTTAAAAAGCAAAATCAAACATCTCTTTACTGTGCTCTGCCTCTCTGGAAATAGTTAGCCACTGTCATAAAATACCTGAGCAGCTGGACACATTGCTTTGTTCAATAGAGAAAGTGCTGGCTTTTCTGATGTAGAACTCAAAAATGTAGCTTATGTGCAAGAGGGCAAAGACTGCACTAAAAACATCTTTTTGCCTCCTAAATCATGGGATGTGTTAGGACCCAACTCAACCCCACCATTACTGCAGGCAGCTTGTATGCTGCTTTACACTGCCAGTGAATGGTGCTCAAAATCAGCAGAGTCAAGAGCACTATCCCAGGGCTGCCTTGGCATTAAAACTTTTGGTTTTACCTTCTGGATTTTGGACTGTACCTAAGTGTCACAATGGGCATTGTCAAATCATCCCTGCCTGAGTTGGGAAGGGTACCTGCTCAAAGGTATTTGCCTTGGAAGGTTTTAGGGAAATACTAGAGCTCAGTCACTGGCATCCTTCCAGGAAGGTCCAATCCACTGGGCCAGGGGTGATAAATTGCCAGCCCTGGTCTCTGATCAGAGCTGCTTTGGTGGAAGTGGCTAATTAGAACTGTGTTGGGGAGGGATGAACCAAGTGAGCTGATAAAAGTTGGACCACTGAGAACACCAGAAGCAAAAAACCAAGAGACTCGCTTACGCTAGTTCTCAAGAATAACAGAAGGAATAATATCTTGATCAAAGGAACAATACAATAGGATGTAAACAAAACACAATGGGATTACCCTATTAGTGCTATATCAACACAGAACTTCCCTGGAGAACAGGCTGAATTACTGAAGCTGATCAAAAAATTGCCATCACCAAAGGTGACCTCTTGAAAACACGCAAAGCAGAATGCTCAAAACATTGATTTTGCCTTTAAACTAAGAATTAACCAGTAGACTAAAACTAAGGACAAAGACTCCTTTTATCATTAACTGTGGTAAAATGAAAGCATGATTTTTCTATTTAGTACTAAGCATTCATTTGTTTCTTGGCACAATACCGTCCTCATTTGTTTGATTTTCCGAAGGAAAAAGTCCAGAAATGTTACAGTTCTTTGTGTACATTTATCATTAACAGAAAAGATTAAATAGAAATTTGAAGTAAGATAGCTGAGGTTAAATGCACAGGTATGAAATGTTGCTTTGTAAAGCAAACCCTTTCAAATTAGTTGTTGTTTTCTTTCATGCTGTTCACATTACAGTTGCAATTCAAATGACAGTTGATCGAACCTCCTATACTGCTTCAGTCTCCCCATATTTATTTTTGTTTTTGAAAGATTTTTTCAGTGTACCTCTTATTAAAAAAAACCCCACCAAAATACACTTAAATATACCTGGTATGTTTTGTTTTGTACAGTAGCTATTATTCAGCCATATGCTAATCACTTTCTGTGTGAAATGATAGACTTCCATAAAGTGATAAAACTAATAAAAATGCTCAAACAATGGAATAGCGAAGAAGGCAGAACCTTTATGTTAGCACTAGCTATTGCTTAAGAAAACCACAGAGACATTCAAACAAATGCATACCTTTGGATACCAGGAAAGCAATTTGCCAAAACCCCAATGTGGCTACGTGATTAATGTCCAGCGACAGCTAAGTCAAAGTGCAGTCCCTTTTTGAATTCTGGGGTCCAGCTTCAAAACAAACTACTGAAAACAGCCTCAGGAATCGTAAACTACAGTAGACAGAGGATAAGAAAGGAATTAGCAGGATTGGTATGGCCCTAAACAGACCTGTGCATTTTCGGTATCACCGGAGGATAAAGGGAATAGTCAAAGAAGATTTTGGCAGTCCTAGGAAGGGGAGTGTTTTCTTCTCTACTTCAGTTCCAAATCAGAGAACATGGTGGGAAGACAGCTATCCTTGACCTAATCTTTTTTAAAAATGAAAATAAAACATTCTCTCAGACTGAGGAGTAGCTATAAAACAAATCTGAGTAATCCTATCATTTTAAAAGCGTAAGAGTCATCATGTCTAGGTGTCATACCCAGGAATTCTGAAAGCACTTGTAGATGAACTGGTTAAGCTGTTAGCAAAAATAGGCAGATTTTGTGTGAGACTTGAAGGGTGAAAACAGTGCACCTGTATTTACATTATAGCTCTACAGTGCTGTATCCAGGCATTCCTAATGAAGGGTTTACTCATGACACAGGATTGAAAAGGACAGCTCAGTAGAGTCTCAACTAAAAGCTTCAGTATCTGCTAGAAGCCAGTGTCAGGCCCTTAACTAACACCCATGATCTCTACACTGAGGAAACTCTGAGAACATCCAAACTTTTAGGTCCAAATATTCTTGTGTATACTACCTAGATATGTCCTGATCCAGCTGCAGCAAAAGACTCCAGTGTGTGTGCTAACCCCATTGCTCCCTGGGCAGGCAGATGCACAGTGAAAGAAAATGGGGTATAACAGCAGAAAGGGAGACAAGACATGCTCTCATGAAGTTCCCAGTTGGGATGAGGATGTTGGAGCATGCTGCAATACACAGCTCCAGCTCAATTTTGGCAAAGCTTGAATGACTCAGTCACTAGAAGAATATAGAACTACTCTGTTTAGATTACATAAAATAGATATGCAGATACTACAGAAACACTGCATCCAGCCAATTTGTCAATGACACTGCAATAAAACACCTTATTGATTACTGTAGGAAAGGATCTGATTGGCAAAGGTTGTGCAAAGAGCCATCATCCCTTGTTGAGCTGGTATAAAGAAACCTGTATTTATTTTGTCAAAATATCAGCAAGGGAGATTATATGGCAATTATTCTTTGGCATATAAAATGCCTTAAATATTATACTTCATGAAAGATTGCTAAAATATTAAGAAACTTCTCTTTATCTCTCAAGGAAATCTGTTTAACTGCTTAGTGGCCCAAACATGAAAGAGGTAGCATTTTCACTGCTGGGTAATCATTCCTCTGTGACACCAGCAAGTGCTGGGTAAGAAGCCATCTGCCTGTAGTTACTGTTCTCCTAATGCCCTTACACAGGAAATCCCAACTGCAGATAGGGACTGTCTCCCAGATTGGATCATATGGAAGCATCACAGCATCCCCACAGACTAGTATTCATAAGCTATCATATAATGATGCTAGGAGGGCTTTTCCAAAAAGTGAATTTGACATCTCTGGCCTTTATATCTGGGAGAGAAGCCAGGCACTTTTCCCAGAAAAAGTAATTTAGTTAAATATTGCATCACTTCTATTATTCCTTACTTAACTTTAAAGGTATTCCAGACTCAAGAGCTGATTTACTAAACAACTCGTAGTGAAATTACTGTAAGAACCTTATTAACTTCAAGTGATGTGAAGAGCTACAGTGGACTCTCTATTGGACATCACAAATTCAAATTATTTCTGTTAAGCCTGAACAGACTAAACATGCTTTTGATACTTAGTTGTTGATGTAGTTATTCTTTCTTTAACTTGTCTACACAGTTTCTGAAACAATGAATTATTCAGTGACTTCCAATTCTATCATACAGCTAATCCATATCTCTGTAATAAAAAGGTCATTCATTTTCAACAGTAAATACTGGATTCACTCTATAAATAGATTAGTAGTCTCTAGTATATGATTAAGTTCACAAAATTCATGTGGAATTGAAAGTATGAGCATAATATATAAAGGCAAGATGGTAAGTGTACACACACACACAAAATTGGATAGATTCTTTAGCTATACAGAAATGGGTAGACACATAATCATATTCGTTTCAGATATAATTTTTTTTTTTCCCTTCAGTGACATTTTCATAGAATCATGGAATCATCTAGGTTGGAAAAGACCTTTAATATTGAGTCCAACCATTGACCTTACTCTACCAAGTCCACCACTAAGCCATACCCCAAAGCACCACATCTATACAGCTTTTAAATGCATTCAGCGATGGTGACTGAACCACCTCCCTAGGCAGCCTGTTCCAAGGTCTGACAACCCTTTCAGTGAAAAACTTTTTCCCAATGTCCAGTTGAAACCTCCCCTAGTGCAGCTTGAGGCCATTCCCTCTTGTTTTACCACTAGTTACTTGTGAGAAGAGACCAGCACCTACCTCTCTACAACCTCCTTTCAGGCAGCTGTAGAGAGTGATAAGGACTCCCCTCAGCCTCCTTTTCTTCACACTAAATAGCCCCAGTTCCCTCAGCTGCTCCTCATAAGACTGTTCTCCAAGCCCTTCACCAGCTCAGTTGTTCTCTAAACCCACTGCAGCACCTCGATGTTTTTCTTGTATTGAGGTGCCCAAAACTGACCACACAGGACTTGAGGTGTGGCCTCACCAATGCTGAGTACAGAGGGACAATCACCTCCCTGGTCCCGCTGGTCACACTATTTTCTAATACAAGCCAGGATGCTATTGGCTTTCTTGGCCACCTGGGCACACTGCTGGCTCATATTCAGCCACTTGTCAATCAGCATCCCCAGGTCCCTTTCTGCCAGGCAGCTTTCCAGCCACTCTTCCCCACGCCTGTAGCATTGTGCATGGGGCTGTTGTGGTCCAAGCACGGGACCCAGCACTTGGTCTTGTTGAAGCTCATACAATTGGCCTTGTCCCATCAATCCAGTCTGTCTGAGTCTCTCTGTAGAGCCTCCCTACCCTCAAGCAGATCAACACTCCCACCCTATTTGGTGTCATCTGCAAACTTACTGAGGGTGCATTCTATCTCTTCATCAAGATCATTGATAAAGATGTTAAACAGAAATGGTCTCAATTACAGGGGGTAGCGATCATGAAGCCTCTCCCAACTGCTTATAGAATATTTCATCCACCTCTTTATTCTGGTTGGGTAGTCTATAACAGACTTGCATCAGAGTATCAGCCTTGTTGGCCTTCCCCCTGATTTTTACCCATAGGGACTCAACCCTATCATCACTTTCATTAATTTACAGGCATTTTCTTCTAAGACATTTAAAATGAGCCCTCAAAAGTAATTGTAAGGATAATCAGAAACCCCAGTTTAGTCTGATTCACATACTGTCAATGGGTTTTCAGATTGCAAAGATGACAACCTATTCAGAGCCTCATTTTACCAGTACCTCAATAGATATTTACATTTTGTGAACATGTTCCATTAAATGATTCCACTTCATGAAGCTGGTTATAATAATGCTCCTCCCTTTGGAAAAGATATCAAAATGAAAAGAACTATTTAATTAACCACTGTTGAGATTACATTTGTTTGACAAAGCAGTAATGTTTGGCACTGGACAAATGTGACTGAAATCTAGTCACCGTCTTTATGAGACCACAGAATGTCAGCGAGACTCAGCATTAGTGTGCCCACAACTTGCAAGCACGGTGTGGACCCTGTCATTAATCTGCTGGAGGCTCATTCTCCCCAGCCAACTGCAGCATGACAGCAGAGAGCATGAGAACCGTGGCCCTTCTGAGACTTGGGTTGAAATATCACATCCATTGAGTGCTGAGTCTTAACCTGCTTCAGTTGTCCAGCCAGCTAGCACCTCAGGGCCCTAGACAGAGTCATGAGCTCTGAATGCAATCACAGTAAACCTTTAAAGGCTTAATTTTACATTCTGAATCAAATCTCTTCCTAATCATAATATGTGCTATAAATATGCGAGCACCGAGTCTAGGATGAGGTAGTTTTGCAAGGGAGAAGTAAGATAAGAAGGAAAGGGGAAGGAGAAGGAAAATGCGTTTGGTTTCTTATATAGGTCTATCTGTCCCAGCTTCCTTCTTTCTCTTCTTGGAGGGACAGAGATTTTGAATACAGTGATTTCATTTTAAAAATGTACACTATAGAGATATTCTATACATTGCAATATGTTTTACATATATTCTCAGGGTAAGTTGCTTTTTCACAGATGGAATGAGCCTGCAAATTTTATGGAGTCACAAGAGACAATTTTATCCAGTCCATCAGTATTTTTTACGTTATTTTGCTCAGACCATTCCTATTCAGTCCTGAGTATGACTAATTCAAGAAATAGCTACAGGCCTTAAAATCAAAGTTTACAGCATTTTAAGCTCACTATACACACTGATTTTCACACAATATTGTGTTTTCCCCCCATCTCTCTCTTTCCTCCCCCTCCAATAAGCTTACATTTCACTCCACGATGCCCAATATAGGAATAAGAGCAGGGCAATGTTTCTATTCCTGTCTTTGCCACTGACTCACTGTATAGTTTCTTAAGCATTTGCATCTTGCACTTGGTTCTTTTGGTGTCTAAGATGATGAATGTGCCTGTTAATGTTTTCCTTAGGATAAGAGCCTTCATAATGTCTCCCTCTGTGTGGATTCTCTTGTGCTTAATAAGGGTTGAGTCCGCACTGCAACCTTCCTATCAGTGAGGATATTAGCAGGAGTCCTTCTGACTTCTACCCAGATGCCTACTGTATTTAAAAGTGTAGTAAATTCGGGGGTTTTTTGAGACATCTACCTCTCAGTCAGATTTGACATCAGCCAACAGCCTCAACATTTTGAGATAGGGCACTCATACAGAAACATATGCACACAAAACAACATGATCACATACACTTCCCTCTCTAATAAGTGCTAAAAAGGATGTAGAGATATTTGTAAAGCATAATGAGATCCTGGGAACTGGACATACACAGAGACACTGAAAGCAGTTGGTTTTATAAGCATAACGTTAGTGATCTTCTGCTACAGAGCCCTGTAGCACTGTCACCTGTGGAACATGCAAAAGTATTTGTCTTTCCTTTTCAGTGCTATATTGCCTCCATCTACTGCCCCGTTTACAATTCTTCACAAACACATTCTGTTCTTCAGGGTCATTTGACTGACTGTTAAATAAAAGTAAATGAATTGAGTCAAATTGGCAAGTGTGTAGACAATTCTTAGAATCTAAGATTCAATCCTCAGTATTGGAATGAAATTCAGAGACCTACTGTGGTTTGCAGATGTTGGCAAAATCCACATATGTGGAGCTACAGCTGGTTCCAAATAAGACAAGGTGTGGAGCTGACTCTTATCTTACAGCCTGTAGGATTTTGACAGCTACTACGGTTTTAACAAAGTATATATTTTATCAGTCAAGATTCTAGATAAATTGCTTGAATTATGAGTTAATCATATAGAGAAACACACTAACAAGAAATGTAGCCCAATTTCCAGTGTCACAGCAGGAATAACACAGTGGGCGGCATTATGAAGACTGTGGTCTCCAAGACACGAAGCAACTAGGATCTTAAAAACATGACCAAATGTTAACAATCTGTTATGAACTGGCACAATCCAGCTGGTTTATCTTAAATATGCTGACTTTTACAGGCTAAGCTGCCTGCTTTGCTATTCAAAATTTGTTAAAAAAAAAAATCCAGTCTTTGTTCTAATTACCAAGAATATTAATGGAATTCAAATACTTACTGGCTTGAAAAATAGTTGTATTGGCACGAGTGGATGAAGTCGTTCTAATTAGAAGGCAAAAAGAAAATATAAAATACCTCATCTAGAAATAAATACCTGTTTGCCATGTTAATTACATGAGCTGATATGTTCTATTCACATCCCAATCTTTTCTTTTTCATCATGTCAGGAGTACTGTATAAATTAATCCAAAATAAAGGATTATACCCTCTTTGCATCAGGATACTTCATTGAAAGTAGGCTATAAATATATGCAAAACATTTATATGACAACATATATATTCTTATAACAGCAAATGGAAGCCTGTTGAAATATATCAGAGAACACCTTCGGCTCAAAAATAAAGAGGTAGGTCTTGGGTGTTTATGTCTGAGGAGATGCAAGAAGAACCTTCTGCCAAAATGCAACAAATCATTACTAGATATGTCTTAGGCTTCTATACCCTTGGTTTCTTTACAGAGGATTTAAATTAAAAACAAAAAAATATATAGCAAAACACTATTTTGGTGAAAACACAGCTTCTAATACCCAGATTTGATAGCATTCTCAATGTAAACAGATGTGAAGTGCTACCCTGCTCTTTAAGAAACCTGAAATTCGACTGTGGTCTCCAAAAGGAGGAGATACTTGGCAAGCGCCAGATCCTCGTCCCTGACACTTACGCAAGTACAAATCCAAGACTGAAAAAGGACTCTTCCCAGGGCGACGCTGTGGTGATGCCTCTCTCCGTGCAGTTCTGAAGGCCGCTTGATCCTGGGGACTTTCCACGCCATTCCCCACCTGGCAGCACGCTCCGTCTGGAGCACCTTCAGCTCGCCTCTCCGCTCCCTCCAGCTGCGCGGGGAGCCGAGCCCGCCGGCGGGCGGCACACGGAGGCCACCGAAAGTCGCTGCTCGTCCGCCGCACCGCTCCGGGCAGAAAGCCGCGGGTCTCCCCCGGCACGGCGCGACTTCTCCGCCGACGGGCTGCCACCGTCCGCCCGCCCACCGCCCGGTCCGCCCTCCCGCCGCAGCGGGACGGTCCCTTCCTCGGAGACGGCGAGCGAGGAGAAAGGCGGGCGGCCCCCGGCAGCCGGCGCGGTGAGTAGCCCCGGGGCAGCCCGCCCCATCGCCTGCCACCGCCGCGGGGGAAACTGAGGCAGGCGGCGAGGGTGGCGGACAGAGATGCCCCCGCGGGCGGCCGCCCTCCCAGCCGCGAACGGCGCCGGCTGCCGAGGGTCCCGCCGCTTCCTCGGGGAGCGTCCCGCCGGCAGGAGCGACCGGAGGAGCGGGGCTGGCTCTTCCTCCGGGGGAGCGAGGCCGGCGCTGCCCCGCGGGAGGAGCCGGGGGAGCGCCTCCGATGGGGAACTCGGCGGGGGGGGGCAGCCCGCAGGCGCTGCGGGCCCTCACGGGGTGTCTGCTGGGCGCCCTGGTGCTAAGCACGCTGGTGGGCAACGCGCTGGTGTGCCTGGCTGTCCTGCGCTTCCGCCACCTGCGTGCCAAGGTCACCAACTGGTTTGTGCTGTCGCTGGCTGTCTCGGACCTATGCGTCGCCCTTCTGGTGATGCCCTGGAAGGCAGTCACTGAGGTGGCCGGTGGCTCCTGGCTCTTCGGCAGCCGCTTTTGTGACACCTGGGTGGCTTTCGACATCATGTGCTCCACAGCATCCATCCTCCACCTCTGCATCATCAGCCTGGACCGGTACTGGGCCATCGCCAGCCCCTTTCGCTATGAGCGCAGGATGACGCGGCGCCTTGCCTGTGCCATGATAGCCGTGGCCTGGGCCCTCTCCATCCTCATCTCCTTCATCCCGGTGCAGTTACACTGGCATAAAGCCAAGGACAGGAGATATCCAGGCTCGCAGCTGCCTGGGATGCCTCGCTGTGATGTCAGCCTGAACCGCACTTACGCCATCACCTCCTCCCTAATCAGCTTCTACATCCCCGTGGCCATCATGATCATCACCTATACTAGGATCTACCGAATTGCCCAGGCCCAGATCCGCCGTATCTCCACCCTGGAGCGAGCAGGGGGGCAGTGGCCAGCTCATGGCAAGGAGCCCACCTCCTCTTTGCGGAGTTCCCTACGCAAGGAGACCAAGGTGCTTCAGACACTTTCTATCATAATGGGAGTCTTCGTTTGCTGCTGGCTGCCCTTCTTCCTGCTCAACTGCCTGCTGCCTTTCTGCCAGCCCAAGCCTGAGAAAGACCATGAAGAACAGTCACCTTGCATTGGCCAAACCACCTTCAACATCTTTGTGTGGTTTGGCTGGGCCAACTCCTCAGTGAATCCAGTGATCTATGCTTTCAACGCAGATTTCAGGAGGGCTTTCAGCAACCTCCTGGGCTGCCGGTGCTTCTGCTGGGGCACACCTAGATCCAATGTGGAGAGGGTCAACTTCAGCAATGAGCTGGTTTCCTATCATCATGACACCACCTGCCAGAAGGAAGGAGCTGCATCATTGTCAGTACCCGCCCCTGCTATCACTGCCTGGGTGCAGCCGGTATCCCATGCCATAAGCCTTCAGGGAGAGAACAGCAGTGAAGAGATGTCCATGGAGAAGAGGACAGCTTCTCAGGCACAGGCTGCCCCTGACAGCAGCCCAAAGAGTCATCAAGTGCCAGCTATTTTGCGATCGGATTGTGAGGCAGAACTATCCCTGGAAACTATTACTCCCTGTGCAGGGCTTGATCAGTGCAAGGGACCCCATCACCCTGTTCTAGAAGGATAAGTGATTGCACGCTCCTCACACACACAGCCATCCCGCAGGGAGAGGTCACTCTGCTTATACATAAGCTATACCCATCTCCTAGCAAACAAAGGCCCATCACAGAGGGATGGGAACCTGCTTCTCTTACCCCAGAGGGGTGACAGGCATGTGAAGTCAATTCTCAAAGCATATAGCAGCTACATATTAACCTCTTCCCAAAGCCCCCTTCCACTCTTCCACAGTCAGTAGACATTTCCCATGCATTTGTTCACCCCTACTCATCTATCAAACTTGTGATATTTATTAAAAATAGTGCCATAATTAGATCAAAACATAAACAACTCAGTTTGAAACTATAATATAATCTTGCATAGGGAAGTTAATATTAGATTTAGCTTAACTGCTAAAAACTGTTTTGCACCCTCCCCTCCATATGGTTTTACATCATACATGTAGAGAGTTCTGGTCTTAAAGGTTTGGGTTTGGTTTTATTTTTGTATTTATTTCAAAGCCACGTGTCTGGATTTGAACATCTGAATCTGTGTTTAGGCTCTTAAATAAAAATGCCCACATTAAAACATCATTATCTCATGTTGTCTCAAAAGACTGCTCAAAACCCTGGAAAAGTAAGTTAATAATGTAGGACCCCAGACAGTTTCAGGTGTCTAACTTTGGTATCCTGGATTAATGATATTGAGCTAGGATCTTCCTCATCCTCAAATGTTAAAAAGTATGTTACTGTTATTAGGCTGAAGTTACAGCAAGATGGTGCTTGAGAACTAATACTACAACTCCAGAGCAATCTAAGCTGCTGTCAGCTGAGGTAGCTGCAATCCTTCCTTTTCCCTACTAAACCTCAGACAGCAGATCCTTCCAGAAAAGAATATGGCCCACAAAATAATGACCAGGTCATCTCTCTGAACCCATTTCACTACATGTAGACATGAACAGCAACAAAAGGCAGAGCAGGTGGGTGCTGGATGACTTGCAGGAGAGAAAATACTGGGGGAACGTGATGATCATTTCTGTATGTTCAGCAGACTTTGAGGGAAAACTGTGGCACACCACTGTCCTCCTCTTCCCTCTCTACCACTTAAAGAGTTCGGCTGCTGACCATTTAATACCGTGCTCCACTAGCCACCATCATTACCCCATTTTTCTGTCCTTCACCTGAGTTAATTGATTGTGATTCATCTAAGGAAGATGAAGATGCAACTGTCCAGAAAAAGACATGAAAAATGCTTACACTGCAAGAGTTTTCTTGGACCTTCAGTCTCATAGATGGCACAGCTGATATCTTTCAGAACACTGATCCATTCTGAAAAGCCAGCTGCTGAAAAGCCACACTCTTCTTCCAGTGCTTCTGCTCCTTGTGAATTTAAACTGTGTGTGTGATTCTTAAGTCCCTGTATGCGTTTCCCCCCATCACATTCATTCTTATGGGAAAAATTACTTTTGCTCTCCTGTTCTTTTCAGGAATGTGTCCTGGATAGATAGTCAGGTGTGACTGCAATCTGTTCTTCATGGCCTTCATGTTCTTCTGGCAGGACAAAAAGTAATGGGATTAACTATAAGAAGGACCAAGTCAAGACTTTGGAAAAGTTTCCTAAGAATAAGGTTAGTTAAATACTGGAGTAGATTGCCTAGGGAACTTATGACCTCTCTCAGTAAAAGTTTAAGATGACATTGCTAAACATCTGTCAGAAATGGCATTGTTAATCCCATCTTGGGGGTAGAGGCATAGTGTAATGGTCTTGAAAGTTTTCTTAGTCCTGTACTATGACAACACAACTCCTTTAGCATTGAGCTTAAGATGTTTGATTATTTATTTATTTTTTTGCATGCAATGATCCTTAGCTATTTTTGTGAAGGCAAAAAAAAAGCTTACAGATGGGAACTTTGAGACTCCATTTGTATATTTCCCTTTTTCTCTTGGTGATTACCCATGCCTCTTAGCTTTTAGCAACTACCATTCAGCATGCCTATTGTCTCATCTGGACAGCAGCTCTGAAATAAACCTACCTTAAGAGATACAAGATCTGTGGTTTTGTTTTGATTCGCTTTGGTTATTTTCTAGGTGATCATACATGAACTGTACATTAATTCAGACACTAAAGGGACAAAGAATTTGTGAGAAGATTATCCTTGCTACATTTCTTTTTACACAAATGTAATGCATATTGTAAGAGTGTCAGTATCTTTTATCTTTGCAAGAAAAAAAAATTAAAAAAAAAATATATATACACATATTTTACAGCTGTAAGAGACTTCCCATCTCACCTCTTCACACCCATCCTGGGGATGTACTAACACACTTGATAAGACACTATCCTGAAGCACAACTCCCTTGCTGGCTGCTGCACTCCTGTTTCTGTTGCAAGAGCTTAAGCTGTCTCCATCCCTCAGAGAGTTAACTCTCCCTGCCCACACATATCTTCCTTCTTGTGGGCAGGCAGTCTTCTGGCAGTCAAAGCCACACATGAATTCATAATGCACAGGAGCTTTTTTCTTTTAGTGTATGTACAGTCTAATTATTAGTGATAAAAGCTGTTAATTAATGGAAGGGAAAGATTTATCTTCTCACGAGGTGTGTCTTGCCTATGGGAACTGTCTTACACAGGAAATATTCTGGACTTACTACACAGGGTAATGAAAACAGTGTATGACAAGAGTGGGTGGCGAAAATTAAGCAATGAATACATTTAAATAACATTTTTCTCCTAGGAATAATCAGAAATGCATGGTAGCTTTGATTTATGAAGATATATTTGTGTTCAGAATGGAAAAAGCTATTTCTATCAGTGCGTGTAGCTATAGTTTAAATAAAGTTCATTAATAGGTCAGATTGTACCTGAAACTAAATGGATATTTACCTGAAGAAAAAAAACTGGTCATTGCTGAAGCTTTTTAAAAGGACCATTGCTCATTGTAAGTGATACTGGAAACAATTGTTTGTACCTAACGGATAATGGCCATTACAGATGAGCAGATGATACACATTACAACAGTTTACAGCTGTAAGGTCCATTGCAGTAAGTGCAATATAATGTTAAAAGCAGTAACAAATTTCAGAAACTGTGTGTTACAAACTATTTATACTTTCTTTAAATGGCATATTACTGAAGACACTTCATATGAAAGTGACACCACAGAGCCCTTCAGGCTACATCTTCTGCTGTTGCTGATTTAATAACACATAGATATTGATACTTTATGTATTTTTATTTTCCTGGACCGAGAAGACTTCAGAATGTTAAGTGTACTATAGACCACGCAGTTCTCCGCACAGTAAATGAGCAAGACTTATTTTCCAATAATTTTTTCTAATGATTAACTGTAATTTTTAACTGATGTTTTTCTCATGACAGGACAAGGTGCTGTATTAGATTACACAAGATTCAATTGGCATTGTTAGGTTGAAGTCTGATGAGATGTATTAAATTATTACAAAAAGTCAAAGGTTTACTTCAGCAGAAATTAAGAGGCAAAGTTATTTCCCATTTAAACCTTTGCAGCCACTCAAAAGAAACCCCTTCCAAAGCAAAAACTTGGCAGCACTTGATTATCCATTTCTGTGTCACAACTTTCTCGGCCTCGCAGGACAAAATGAAGCACAAATGGCAAAGGTATTATTTTAGGGTGATCTATGGCTTTTCCTCAAACACACTTCTTATAACTCCAATCATCAAATCCACATATTTCTTTATGGATTCTCCACAATATATGTAATGTATTTCACTGACTAAAAGCAGTTCACTTCCATACATAGTAGTTCTACATTTACAATACCATTTACAATACCATTAATACATCAGTGACCTAAAAATAACTTTTAAATAGTCTTGGTGTCAAAACAGTCCAACCTCACAAATACCTTATCTAAACACTCTTATTAGCCAATGTCTAAACATCCAAATCAAAATATATTCCAGTTCAGCAAAGTACAAGAGGTAGGGCTTTATGATGTTTACCAAATGTCTTCTCTGTTCAAATAATTCCCATTCTCTTTCCTTCTGTCAGTCTACAAAGTTCTCAACCAGCTATAGGTCCTACTTCTTTATTACAGAAGTGAAATGAATACAAGCTTCTTATGATCAATTAAAAGCTTATGTAGCTGAGCTGCCATGGCAGCCCCCTCACTATTACACCACACATGAGAAATAGGAAAAATGTCTCTGGAGCCTTCTTGGATGTCTGTAGAGATGCTTGTCCAGCTGAGAGCTTTTCCCTGCTGCTAAATTTCTCTGAAACTGTTCATTTGGTTTAAAAGTTAAGCATGGCGTAAACTGAGACAGATATCCAAGTGCATGTGTTTGTGACACCTTAGACAACTGGGCTAGAAAGTAAACAGAATTCTTCAAGGAAAAGGAAACAAACCTTAAGGCAAGGCTGTCTGGAGCTGGAGATACAGCAGGACTGGTCCCACACTCCTCTGTGGCACAGGTGCCAGCAGAGGTGCCAGGTGACATTTCAGTAACCAGCCATCAGGGTGTTGTTTCTAAAAGCAAATGTAATGCCACCAGTCATGTGCAGCACCTCTGTAGCAGGAGGCAACAATAGAGCAACAACGATTACTTGAACACCACGATGCAGTTTCATAGAATCACAGAATGTTAGGGGTTGGAAGGGACCCCTGGAGACCATCAAGTTCAACTCCCTGCCAGAGCAGGATCACCTAGGGCAGGCCACACAGGAACATATTGTTTTCTACACAGTGTTATTTTTAAAATGTTAACTACAACACACATACACCCTTGACATTATGCTTACATTTTTGTGTTCTGTTGTTTATGGTTTATCTGTTTGCCTGTTGGCTTGTGTATATAGGGCTTTATATTGCATTACATACAAACTTTCAGAGATCAGCATTGACTTTAAGAAGCTTGTTACAGCTACAGCACTGCCTCTACATGTATCAATTCCAGGAATGAAAAGGGAATGAAAAATCATTTGTCGCTTGGCATGAGAAAACAGCCTTAGGAAAGCTCTGCAACTCCAACCGTAATAACAGAAAAATACATTCTCAAAGAAACTCCCTATTAGTAAAGTTCTGATAAGGAAAACCTAAAAAGACTAGATTTCCTCCCATTCTCCCTCTCCCCTTGGACTGGAAATCTATCCATGTATTCAGCCTGCAGGCTAAAATCTTCCACCTTCCCCGTCTTGTTCCTCCCTCACAAATGCATATAGACATGAGGATATTGCAAAGTATATTTCCAAGGCTTCAGAGGAAATAATATTTTTCTAAAATCAGTCTTCCCTCCTTCTCCCTTTATTTCTTGCTAAATTGTTGTAATTTGTTTTCCTGAGTTGAATACAAATTAAATAACATTGTGTCCTTAGAAACTCCATCCAAATAGATCTACAAGTGGAAAATGAATGCAATAGTTCTGATTTGGTGACTATTGCATGTAGTTGCTATGATAAAGGTAAAACAAACAAACAACAACAACAAAAAAACCAAACCTCATCCACAAGTTTCTAGTTAGGTGTCACTTTAACAAATGGTGAATTCAGTGGAAATATCAATGTAATGGAAAACAAGATTGCACCTCAACTGCATATATATCTTTTCTTATCCCTCTGATACTAAGCTGATGCCTTAACATTTTAGTTAAACTTTAATTTCAGTGAGGAGCAGTTGACCTAGGTAGCAAAAAGAGAAATCTGTTATACAATTTTGGTTGTCAGAAGCATCTGTTGTTTTGCTTTTGCCAAAATCACGCCTCTTGTGTTGCATTTCAGATGATGCACCTACGCACACCATATTAAATATAATTCAATCAGTTTAGTATTTCTCAGTAAAAATTATTTTGTGAAAAATAATGAAAAAACAAACTGGTTTGTTCCCCCCCCCCAACACAAACACCCGGGAGTTCAAAGTGGCTTTCTGGATGTTGAGCACTATCAGTCCAGTCCCCTGGGACTCTGATGTACTTAAGTGGCTTCATAACCATGGTTACAGACTCCCACCACATAACTCTTAACTTTATTTATCTCATTGTTATAATTTAACTCGCTTTCCTGGAGCCTCTCGTCTTTCCTACTGTAAAGATACATACAGCAGGATGTGCCCCCAGGGCATGGACTAATCAGATTTCTAGTTTTCTTAAGAACCAATTTTCATCTACACCAAAGAAAGGTAAAATGCGTTAAACAAAGCAATGAGTTTTTTCCTAGTATATTTGGCTTGGAAAAAACTTACGGTAATCCTGATCTGGGCTTGTTATGCCTCCCCTGTCACATTCAAGACATTTTAGAAAGCCCAAGGTTTATGCCTGCATTCCACATTTTTCTAAGTCAACTAGCTACATGATAGGAAAACTGCCTGTCAGTGGAACTACCGACAGCAATAAATGATCCCACATGTATGTGGGATCTTTACATGTGCACAACATAAAATGAAGGAAGATGCAGGGGAAAATGTAGGTTTATCTTCATCAACCAGAGCAGCAGAATTTCATCTTGAGCCAGTTTTATTTTAGCTTAGGTAGTGAGAAGACATTTCCATTTGTAAAATTTGCAGAAACCGTTGCTAGGTTCCCCTTTATCTTTAAAGATAGTTCATAGAATTTTCTGTAGTTCTACATTTTTAATGTATTTTTAACTAATTAAATTCATCTTTGCACACACCCTCAGTGAGAACACAATTTCGTTTTATTCTTTTCATATTTAGATGTGAACTGGCTGAATGGGGTTTATATGCAGTATTCCATGGGCTCAAATCTTGTGATGACTTTTGCATGAAATGTACCTAACTACATGTGAGCAAGTTGTCTGAGCTATTACAATCGAAGGAGGTTTAGACCAAACCATCAAACATGTTTAGAGTGATTCAATTTACTGGACCAGGTGAAGATACCTACTTTAGGATGAGAGGAATGAATCCCTGGACTCTGACTAGCTGAAGGGGGTGGGGAAGCCAGTGATACAGGATAGCAGCAGATAGGAGACGACACAATTGAATATGTGAACTAGTTGCAATTTTTTGCTGCTGGCAATGAAGCTGAATCAGTAATCATACTAAAAACCTGACAAGGGGTTACTGATCTTTACTATGTATGCAGAGCTGGATTTGCTCTTTTGTTTGATGGTCAGTCTGAAAGTCTGTCTTACCTTATGATTTAGATTTCAGGAAATAAGAAGATAGAAGCCAAAGTGATAAGAACTATCAATTTTCCAAAGTAGTTTAAAGAAAAGAATGCATAAAATAACACAGGGCATAGCATGTTTACTAATGCCTAAATCAGTAATAGAGTCATCAGAAGCAACATCATGAGAAATGAGACGGAGGGAAATACATAACATATAATATATAGCTGAATTTCAAGACAGAAAACTGGTAATTAGACATTTTGTCTCTTATGTTTTGGATTATAGCAGAATACTAGTGTTGTCCAACTACATTGTGACAATAAATGAAATTATAGTGGTAATTTACACCCAAAATTTCCCCTCTAAACATGCTTATCCTTCAGTATCAGTGCTTACAAGCCATGAATTACAGTAGCACCAGACTGGTACCTCCTTGGTGTTCTGCCAGCCTTCAATCTAAAGCTCTTCAAGAGCTTAAAAGAAAACATCTGCACCATAGTAACCCAGAAAACCCCTCTGCTACAGTCAGTCCTGCTGTTAGGCCTTTCACACTCACAGCAATGATCAAAAGAAACCCTCTGCTCTGCTAGGTGGACCTCCAAAAAAACAACAACAAAAAACCAACCAAAAAAACCCCACCAAAACCTTTGCCCGTACTCTCCAAAGTCTGTCCTTTTCCTAGGGCACCGGCACCTGCCACATGAGCGGCACATCCTGAGGCACTCTGCTCATGTCCCTTCACAGGGAACAGAGGCTGTGTTATTTCTGTTAGTGTCTACTTCTGCAGAGGCAGCTGTCCGGTTACCAGTGTGTGGCAGGGAATTGGCGTGCTGGGACTGCGGCTGCACTTTCTTGTTCCAGGGGACTGATGGTGCTGCCTTGCTGTTTTCTTCACAGCATCTGTGAAGGAGCTTGGAAGAAGGGAATCCTTTAGAAACTAAACCTAAGTGTAGATTTTAGAAACTAAAACTAAGAAACTAAGTGGCATCAACAATAAAAACCACATTTGCTGTTATATTTATGCAAATGTTCCTCCAGTGTGATTCATTCACTCCTCCAGTTCTCTTCTTTCAAGCAGCTTTTAAAACCTTGTATCAGAAAGTGTGGCCAGCAGGACTAGGGAAGAAATTGTCCCCATGTACTCAGTACCAGTGAGACCACACCTCGAATACTGTGTTAACTTTTGGGCCCCGCACTACAAGAAAGATAATGAGTGCTGAAGTGTGCCCTAAGAAAGGCAACAAAGCTGGTAAAGAGTCTAGAGAATAAGTCTTACGAGGAGCTGCTGAGGGAACCAGAGTTATTTAGTCTGGAGAAAAGGAGGCTGAGGGGAGATCTTACTGCTCTCTAGAACTACCAGGAAGGAGGTTGTAGCAAAGTGGGGATCTGTCTCTTCTCTCAATTATCAAGCAATAGGACAAAAGGAAAAGGCCTCAAGTTACATCAGGGGAGGTTTAGATTAGACATTAAGAAAAATTTCTTCACAGAAAGGGTTGCCAAGCCCTGGAACAAGCTGCCCAGGGAAGCAGTAGAATAATCATTCCCGGAAGTGTTTAAAGGACATGCAGATGTGGTGCTTAGGGGCACGGTTTAGTGGTGGACATGGCAGCGTTACGTTAAGGGTTGGACTCAATCTTAAAGGTCTTTTACAATCTAAGCAATTCTACAATTCTATGATTCTCCTTTTGTTTCTTTTCCCACTTTTCATTTCCATCTGCATATTGTTGGCCTCTGTTTTGTTTTAACACTTTAGCACTGACCACAAGTATTCAACACAGGGCCAGTCTGGCCACCTGGACTATTTTTCAACCCAGCTTAACACAGCTGTACTCAGGAAGACTATTCTTGAAAACAGGCAATTTTTATTTCAATACAAGTTCTGCACCAGTGACACACTTCAAGAACCTTTTAAGGCTAGATTTTAATAGGCATTAAGAGAGATAGCTCTCAAGATAGCTGCCTAAAGGACTTCATAAAATGCGCATATAGAAGGCACAAGAAAGCATAACATATAGAGCAACTAATACCAAGAAGAATAAGGTGGTTTTGGGACACAACAGCTTGCTGCAGGGTTCTTTCAAAAAGGGGCTAGGTTTTCTCTATAGTGCTGACAACTTATGCTACTGAAGGAGTATAAAGTAGCTTTAGAAATGTTTTTAGTGGAAGACATTTCCTTGAGGTGGGGTAAAAAGTTGCTCAGATACTCAGAGGCAACATCTTAGCACAGCTGGGACCAGTCTAGGGGCAAGGGAATAGAGATAAAGAGTAATGCCTTTTGTGCTGTGCCAGTCTCACAACTCAAACTCATTTTATTTGAGGCACAGGTCACTGTGCTCACTACTACCATCACTTTTGCTTCCAGATAATGCACAATAGATGCTTATCTGACTACACATTACTTTTTTTATTATTATTATTTATAGAAACAATGTATTTTTTAGCTTCTGAATAACCTCCTCTGTAAATTTAAGCCTAACTTTCAGAGACAAGCAAGCTGGGCAGGCAAAAATTTGAATTGTAAAGGTCTTATTGAGCTGCAGTTGTTGTTCAGTATGTCTTACTTTATAAAGCTGAAATGTGTAATTTTGGTGTGGCACAAGCTGAGTTCAAACAATGCCTCAGGTCATATGCTTCCAAATACTTTTTTCCTCTCTAGGTATTGCTACAACATGCCTGCTCCCCTGCAGTCCAGTCAAGAGTCTTTTCTGGGAAAATACTGTGTGAAGATAAAGGAAATCTCTATACAATTAAAGAAACACAACAAAACATGTCCTGAAGGCAGAGCAGCAGTACAGGGGAAAAATTTCATGTAGTTTAATATTACTTAGCGTTGATGCCAATATTTGTGTATTACTTAGAAAAATCAGACATTGACTTTCAGGAAATGCTCATCACTGTCTCTTAGCCTAAGCTATAGTGTGTTTTCAATGAAAGAGACAATTTTCCTCATTAACATGATATTTTGACTTAGGCTATAGGATTTCAGAGGCAGAAAACCCATCACTCTTGGCAATGACATCATGTATGACAAGAAAGGAAAAAACCTCTTCATGGCATATTGCTCCAGGAACAAATATTTCTGTAACTTCAGTGTACTGATCCAGGTTATGATGGAAAATACAAAGAATTTCAGCATTCCCTGGGGGCTAACCTGGAAGAACCAGCTTTACTGAGCAGGAGTCATTGTGATTTTGATAGACTTTAGGCTGAGCATCTAACATTATGCAGTCTTGTATCCACAAAAATAGTTTTTTCCTAAGTTTCAGTCTAAGTCAGAGAGACCGGGATGCAGAAAGGGGAAAGCAACTATAATCTGCTAACAGAAGTAGTCATATACCTGACTGTGTTGGATGTAGAGAGTTTGCACAAGAGGGTGAAGTGCATGCATGAGGTGCTTTGTCCAGCAACAGAACTAACATTCTGCACAACCTCTTGTCTCCTGTCTCCAACAAGCATCTTTCTTCTGGATGCACTCAGTCCACTCAGAAGGGAAGACTTCATTCAGAAACATCAGGTCTTTGGGATCTACATTTTAATCTTTCCAAAGAATGATCCTTTCCAGGCTTAAAAAGTCCCAGGTCCCTCTTGGAGGCTCGGTGGTCACCCAGTGATGTAGCCCACCATGTAGAAGGGACAGTGCGCCAAGTGCCAAGTGTCAGGACAGGACTTCATTCATCTGTTTCTTCTGTTGGACCTCACCAAATTATAGCAAGAGCCAGCCCACACCTTCAGTGGAATAGGCTTGTCAAGCTGTCTGTCAGGATTTTGAGTGAGTTTTTGACATTGCTGTTTAGGGATGGGAACACATTCTACCTGCATTTCAGTTCTGCTATATGTACCACAAAAATAATACCCATTTCCTTCCTTGCAGAGCAAAGGGGATAAATTAACTAGTTTCTCCACAACACTGAAGCACTAGCACAGGTGTAAAAAAAGGTTTCTAGTTTTGGGATTAATTTTTCTTTTTAAATCGGGGGGGGGCGGGGAACGACACCAAAAACCTCTCAGAGTGATTTTTATCATGCTTAAGAAATAAGAAGAGAAACTTCAGTTTATCAGCTGTCTAATTCTGTCCTACCAACAGGAAAGTAAAGAGAAGTAGCTATGGTACGTGAAGGGAAAAATATGTTTTGTGTATAAATTATCACTTCCAAACTTTCCACAACTGCTTATGTGAAGTTCTCCATGTACATCAGAAGCCTTTCATAGACATGTTAGGACTATGAGTGCAGGCAGAACCTGGCAGCAGAATTTGCAGAAGCTACAGTGCACCTGGGATTTTAGGGATCCAGACCAAAGAGCTAGCAATAGCAAACTAAAACAAGAAAAGAGGTGGGTAAAATTGTACAGGAGCAGTGTTTACTATTATTCACTTTTATGGGCAGATTATTCCTTATCTTCTACCACAAGAGTAAAATATACTTTCTAACACACCAAAGAAAATGCCAGAACTGCTTGAAAAACTGCCTGCAGCAAATGCTCGGTAACAAGATGCACATTTGCACCAAACCAGAAAACACCCTTTTGGAAACTCAGTGGCCTGTGTAGCATCAAGGCAAACACACACAGGCAAGAATATGCTGCTCAGCTGCTTTAATTAATATTAGGTTCTTAGTTCTCCTTTTAATCATCTACCTTTTCTTGATGTTTCTTTGTTATGGTGTGATGTTTTTATCTGATACTTATGCAGAGTATAGTTCTACTTAAATACAGTATCAAACTGGTTTTAAATTTGTGATATAAGAGTAACGAATACTACGTTGTCAGAGTACACAAGGGCTTGTATAGTCTGTGTATTTCTGTCCCATAAAAAATCACTTGAATTTGTAGAACAGGGCCAACTTTATTGCTTGCTAGTGTCTAATACATCAGCATTGTCCCTACTACTCCAGATCTTTAGATAAAACCACAATATGAAAATAAACATAACCCATAAAAAAAGTTCGTTGTTTGGTTGGTTTTTGTTTTGTTTGTTAGAAAAATATCTATCTTTTAGGTACATGAGATCTTTCATAATTATCTCTTTTGACATTTACTCTTCCTTGCAATAGTCTACACATGAACTCACACCATGGAAAACCAATCTCTAGCCTTCAGTTTGTGAGCAGTTGGAAAGAGAATTAAGCTCTAAATAAAGTGAATGTCTGGACAAGTTAAATGTCTGAACTTGCTTCAGTTTCAGGTAAGGTACTTTACTGTGATGATATACAGAAAGCAGTATCCATGTTACATTTTTCTTCAGAAAATAATATATAAATTTTATTTTTACTTAAACATAACAGGTCAGTTTACTGCATGTTTTATAAATTTGTCATTTAGGTTTTCTGGAATTTTAACTGGAAACTGGTAGATCAAACCTTTTGTTCTAGAAATATGAGGTTTTTAAACTTGTATTCCAATATATAGCTTTGAACTTTTTTTACTCAAACCATGAGACATCTAATCCATTTTAAAGAGCTCAGTCTTCTGTTTACACCTTGGTTGTCAAGTAATGATAATTTGTTTCCTTTCTGAAAAGCTCTGTAACTACATTTTGTTAATGAAACCCTCAGAACGTACATTTTCAGAATGCGAAATCTCCTCAACATTTCACAAAAAGAAAACCAAGAAGCTGTCCTACCCCTCTGAGGAGTCTAAGTGATCTGTGCAACACGTTTCTTCCCACACATGGCAAATAGGGAGTTCATGCTGCAGCACATTACCAGCTGTCTGCTATCCTTCTGCAATGCTTACTGCTTCTTGAATAAAAATGCTCTCTCACACCATCTGATACGACCATTCTCTGGTAACGTTTTAATAGCTGATCTCCTGAAACATTTTATTGTCACCCTGCCCCCTACTCTTAAGCTATTCTTCTTGCTTAAATGATGAAATAAGCCTTTCATAGCACATGGGTCATCACCACATTGTGAAAGGCAGCAAAGAAAGAGTCTCAAGATGCATTTTAATTAATTTTAACACTTCACATTTCTAGAAATGTTCAGATTAAATGTGTCCCCCCACCTCTTCTGTCTGTGTCTAAAGTAAGTGGCCAAGATCAATTTAAAAGACAACCAATTTTCATTCTACAATACTTGCATGGGTTTTTTAATTACATATAGGTCTGTGTAAGTGTTACTACAACAATGAGGAATATATTTTATAGCTCTTTAAATCAACTGTAGGATGATCAGCTGTAAGTTCCATGAAAAGAAATAGTCTTCTTTGCTATCCTAATAAAGTCCTCCGTTTAGTAGTAGCTGGAATAAAATACTTCTGCTTTCTTCACCCCCCCCCCCCCCCCCCATTGGAGGCCAGAGGCTGATTTATTTTGAATGAGCTTAAAGAATGGAAAAGGCAAATCTGAAGTTCAGCCTTTCACAAGACTTAAAATTTTGATCAGCTGATAGAAAAGCCTGGAGTTGTAGGGTTTTCTTAGCAGCTCCCATACCAAGTTCAACAAGGGGCATTGTCAATGCTGAGGTCAGTCTATTAATTATACAGTGAAGAATGAAGGTAGGAAATAGTGGTCATGTGGGTTCTCTGCAAAAGGAGACAACAATGACTCTTTGACAAACATTTGAGAAACAGAAATGAAAATACTTCCTAAGTTTGCTCATGACACAACTGAAAAAGAAGCATCCTCACAGTGGAAGGCAGATTATAGAAGAAAATATTTGTTAGGTGGCATTTTAAATATGAAAAATTATATGCTCAGAAAAATTAGCATGTAGTGATAGATCTCTCATCAGAAATAAACCAATCTGAGAATATACAGGTCAAAAGAACGAAATATACACATGGTGCAAGGGACAAAGAGGTTCCTATGGAGCAAAGGAACGACTACCAAAAACTTAACTCAGTATCACTAATATCTTCTGAACTCCAGTGTCAAAAACAGTGTTGAAGAACATGAATGACTCACATCATCTTGTGAAAAAACCTGCATGGAATGCGAGACAGAAAAGATGCTGCGAACATACGTGGAACATCTTTTGTTAAAGAAAATGAATTGAGGAGAAACTGTATTCTGGGATGATTCTGAAGTGCCCTGCAATGGCCTGGCTTCCAAGAGAGCATTCACAGCAGCAACATGATCTGTTGACTGAAGGATGGGCATATGGGTGATTTCAAACAGATGCTGCAGCATTAGAAACTTATTTATAAATCTGCTAATCTCTGATCACTACTATGCAGTTTTTCTTGAACTTTTCTATCATCTTGCAAAAAGCCATCTTTTGAATGAAAGGTTGGATTGAACTTCATTGAAATGTTATTTGCAGGGAAAGAAAGAACCAACACACAAACACACTGAAAAACAGGGCAAAGGCATCAGTCTGACTCTAGAGAAGTGATTAAATACGACCTAGAAGAGACTTAAAAAGAAAAGAAAATCTGAACAAGAAAATTCTTATTTCACTTTGTTCCTTCTATACTATTGGAAACAGAACATAAATCCCAGAATTTCAGCTATCTGCAGGTTCAAGGTGCTAATAATACATTTATCTGTAAATAATCTTACAAAACTTTTCAGTAGTCACACTTACTTGCCAGTTTATTTCCCAGTAATAGAAGGAGGATAGGTGATGAAAAATGCTTCACAACTTTGTCTTGCAGTGCTTTAGCTCAGAGTGAGTGACCTTACAACTGTCTGCATCCAGAAGATCCTCCAGCATAACTGGACATGAAGTAACCTCAACCAGTAAAGCCAGTAAATACACAATAACCTCTACAGACTGAACTTCTGAGATGGCCAGCAGAGATGAATTGGACCATTGGGCACCTTCTAGTGTAAGGTAATATTTTATCCTGCTTCATGACCAAATTGAGAAATCTGTCTCTGCAGGGCTCTTCAGTCACCACTTTGTCTTTTATACCATACAGAACCTGGCTTGCCCTGAACAAAACCAGGTAATTGAGAAGGTCAGTCTGTCACCCTGTAGACAATGCTTAATACCACATTAAATATGATTTCATTCTCTTGAGTCAGTAACAAGAAACCAGAAAACTGATAGCTCAAACAAGTAGGTTAAACACAACTATGTTCATGTTGTATATTTAAAATAATTTAGGTTTATGAATCATCAAGGTTCTTTACACTACCCACTTCTCTGAAAAGTAGCCTATAATGACAGGCCTGGAAACTGTGCCTGCATCCCACTTGTAAAGCAAATGTTTTTCTTGCGATCATTAACAATTGTTGCTGCAATCCTAGGGGCTAGAATAAGAGAAATAAGTATTATGCTTCACAGTGACTGGAGCTTCAATAACAAAAACACAAATGGTTAACTCAGCTGAATTTTCTGAAGCTCAAAACCCTGGAGTCAAAGCCCTAAGCCCAGTTTTCTATACAATATCTTCAATGGGGATGAAGTGGCCTATAAACAGAATATAGGCTTTTTTTTGGTTCAGATTTAAAATTTAACAAGATAATCTATTCATTGGCCAATGAAATGTGTGCTTAAAGCTATAGTCTGAACTTCTGAAATGGAAAGATGCATTAAAAGGAGACAGCTTTAACCAGTGACTGAAGGCCATATTTGCCACCTTAATTCTTTTCTTCCTGTGTCTTAGAGGTCATATCCTTATTCATGTGTCTTGTCTTTCTCAGTTGCATGACAAATGCCTGTGATGCACTGTAGCCTTACATGCATTTCTGCAGAGTTGTTACATAGTCAGCTTCCATCATCTTGGACTTGTGCAGATATTTCAGGCCTGTATCTTACACTTCTCTCCATTGAGCTGAACCCCACACTGTTCCTGCAAGTGTTCACGTTAACTTTGAATTTGGATTAGAATCTGGATTGGAGTCCAAATTACAATCTAACTCAGTATCCTTCCAGTTTCATCTTCTTGAAGGAATTACATAGTAAGCACACTATTTCATTTACTTAGATGGACAGGTCTATTAACTCCTCAGAGATTTGTTTCAGACTCTCTGCAGATACAAGTCAAATATCACTGCCACAGTGCACACAGATCACCTTTTCAAAGATAAGTCCATAACCAGCTAACTTCTAGAACTAGAAAAGTTATATTCTGAGGTGAGAGGGATGGTAGGGAAAGTCAAAATCCAGCTACAGCAGCAACACAGACTAACTAGATTATTTTAACTGCAAACACAGACAAAAGGATACAGTGAATTTAGTAATGTAAGAATGATACCGCCCCCCCCGGTATATCCCCATCAAAACCAAGAGATAAAATTGTAACATGTGCAGGAAAGCTAATATAGAAGCAATGAGTATCAAAGACTAACATTTGCTTTACTGCAAAAGATGAGTCACAATCATGGAGGAAAATGTGCGTGTCAATATAGGTGCCAGGAAAACACGGCAAAGATTAAGGAGGATAAAATTACTATACAGGGAGGCCAGGCAAGCTTTCGTTCTTCTTCATTTTCTTTCCTTAGTTTCTGAACAGTAATAACTTTATGAGATTTAAACTATGTAAAAAGTGTAACAGCAAAACATTAATTACAACACACAGTAATATCTCCCTCCAAACCTGATACGCTTCAGATAACCTGCTACAAAAGCAATCTCAAATATATTAGACAACTCCATTTCATATTGCATAAATGATGGAAAGAACATGGAAAATGGACAGAGCTCTCAGTGTAATAATAATATATAGCAATACCACGTAGTCAGAACTTAATCTCAAAGCAACTCCAAGGTTTGGTGGACTAATAAGCTAAGGCACATGATGTGCCTTATGCTCACTGGTGCCACAGAGGGCTTTAAAAGTCACAATGCAGTTCTTTATGATGTCTCATCATACTCACAGCTCTAAGTTAGATTGCAAGATTCCTCCTACAGCCCATGGGGAGTCTTCAACACCCATGAAAGGGATTTACACAGTCCAGCATGCCAAGCAAGGAGCTAACAGCCAGCTAAGCCTTGTCCTTCAGAGATAGTTACATATGTAACTCCAGGACGGGAGATAACAAGCTGCCATTTGAGAATCTTGGTTGTGAATCCTCTCCTATGGTTTGTTGCCTAAGCCATTTTATTTCCTTCTCATGACCCTCTCTCCTCTGCTGTCCCTGCCTATCAACCAACCAACCAACTAGGGAGAGCCATATGAAATGCAGCTAGGAAATGGAAGATCTGTCTGAAAGTGTCCCCCTCAAACTGGAGAAAGGACTCTGCATCCCCCCTCTTCAGCAATCATTCTCTCAACTCTGCAGAAGTCTTTCCCTTTTAGGATTTATTGCACAGAAAGATAAATGAGTCAACATCAGCCCCTCTCTCCACCAAATCACCACTAAATATTATTTGTCCAGAATAGAACAGCCCCATGAGGAATGATTAGGGGGTACTAGTACACCTAAATATCCATGTGTAATTGAGACACTCTTTCGGGGTGCTTTGCCAGACTTTACCCTTCTATAAGCAGAGGGAGTCTTCAAAGCAGTCACTGTAAAGAAGGGATGACGCAAGACAAAAGCCTAGAGCATATGTCACTGTCCCAGTCAGCCTTCATTACAGCAACACTTATCTTGTTGTGCAAAGACAGCTGCATTTTAGCCTTGTTGACATCAGGTGTCCCCGCATACCGGGGAGGCTGCAGATGAGGGATGAGATCCAGGGCTGGTCCCACAGCCCTGCCCGCTTTAGGATAGCTGCCGTTCAGCCATTGCGTTACACCGGCAGTACAGTGACCTGGATAATATCTCCACATCAGCGTAAATATAGGGTATAAATGGAGGACATGAGCATATCTATATATAGAGCTCAGTAATAATCTTTCCAAAAGCACGTGGCAGTTCAGGGCACAGCCTGGACCTCCCCTGCAAGTGCCTTGGGTGTCTCTCCCGTGCAGTGCTGGGCTCGGTGTGCTGAACCGGGACGCGTTCTCCACTGGTAACACTACCGCGGGCACAGTGGGGAGCTACTGGTAACTGTTGTCTTCGAGTGTAGTACGAGGGTCAGAGTGCTAAGCAGTTAGGAACAGATGTGGAAAGTACATCATCACCCATGAAACTGAAGCACATCTGGATTTTGAGAGCCTCATTCCGATCAGACATTTCTGAAACTGCAGTAACAAAGATCACGTCTTGAAAATTCTGGTATATTTGTAAAATACATCCCCCCTAGATAGAAACCTGTCTCCACATTAATAAAAAAATAACCATCCTAAAATAATACACTCTGGTATTTTACTTCCGAAATGAGAATCCCTTTTTGTGATCTAACTCCATCAACAGCAAAGGAAAATTAAAAAATCGGTTCTCATCCACCAGAATGCCCCTCCTGCCCCCCGAAGGGGGGCTCTTCGCACAGCCGTTGCTCCCGGGTTGGTCCCCAGATCCCATTCCCTGGGCCACCTCCCAAGGGCACCGCAGCCCCGGGACGGTTTTGCGGTGTCGGTGTGCAGTTTCCCCGAACAAAAGGGGAGGAGAGTGTGTGGTGTTCGGGGAACCTCCCGCAGTCGGTGCCGTCGGGGCACGAAGCTCCGCGCGTGTCCCCGCGCTGTCCCCCCGCAGGCGGCGTGCCGGGGAGGGGCGTCGGCGGGGGCAGCCCCCGGCCATTGATAACCCCCGTGCCCGGCCCCGCCGCCCGCAGCCGGGGACTGCAGAACGCCGGGAGCCTCCAGCAAACCCACAGCGCAGCGTGAGTGCCCTCGGGACAGAGCGGAAAGTACCGCGGGGCGCTGGAGGGAAACCAGGTTCGGGGGGAAACGACGGGGCATTAGGGGAGCGGTTTGCCTGGAGCTGGGTCTGGAGCGGCGGCCGCTCGCCCCTTTGATGCTACAGCCGGCGGGCGCGGGCTCTCGGCTCACAGTGCTCCGGGGTTACATCTTCCCGGCTGGGGGGGTTCCGGGGGCCCCGCCGACAGCGGCGGTCCGTCAGCGGAGCCGGGGAAGGAACGATTTAAAAGCCCCGGGGGTTACGACCCTGGCGGGACAAGGCTGATCCGCGGTCCTCTGCCGAAACAAACCCCACGCAAACACGGGGGCCGCGCTCCCACCGGTGCGAGCAGCGGGTGGGAGCAGCGGGGGCACCCGCCCGCCAGTATCCGTGTCTCCGCAGGGCGCAAGAGGATGCGGCGGACCGGCGGGCCCCGCGCTGGGACGCTCCGTCGCTAAGGCACCGGAGGAGGCTCCCACGACGCCGAGGAGATGAGGTTGCCCCTGGTCCTGCTGGTCCTAGCCGCCCTGG